>JACFYI010003567.1:170228-194821 GCA_014898755.1 Handroanthus guayacan | reverse complement strand
AATTTTTCAGGTCGTTACACCTGCCCTAGGAGGCGCATGCTTCTTTTTTATGCGCCTACCGGAGGCGCAATCTTTGAAAATACGCACCCACAAGGGGCGCAATTTTTAAACATAAAATTTAAAAATATATGTGTCGCGCAATGCGCTTCTGATGGGTGTGTGGGCGCGACTAACCAAGATGCGCGCCCATTAGAGGCGCTAATACTTAAAACAGGTGCCTTTTGTAGGCGCAATTTTTTCTTTTTTTCTTTTTTTTTATTTTATTTTCTTAAACTATGTTTTGAATTCATGTTGCAATGTGCAGGACTTAGAAATGTTTAATGAAGTTGATTATAGTGGTTATTTCATCACAGATCAAGCATTTGCCAGTAAAGAAGAATTGAAAGAATGAGTAAAGTGTACTGCATGAGATTATAATATGTTTTTGATAGTACAATCGTCACGTAGACGAAACGTATATATATCATGCGAGAGGCACGGTAAAGGAAGGATCATGATATCAAATATAGATGTGGAGAGCCGAGAGTTTACAGGGACGAAGAAATGCAGATGCCCATTTATGATGATAGGGCAGATGGAAAGTGAGGGTATATGGCGGATATCAGTATCAAATGGAGAGTATAACCATCTTGTAGCGAGGTATCACCATGGGCACTCAATAGTCAGCAGACTAACCCAAGAGCAGTATGAAATTACTGTGACATTGACTAAGAGCCATGTGAAGCCAAAAGATATTCTGGATCATCTTAGGCGAGAGGACCCTACTATCAAGACTTCTCTGAAACATATATATAATACTAGAAATAAAATGAAGGTAGAAGCTTTAGGTAGGCGTACAGTTGTTCAACATCTCATGCACTATATTATTGAGAATGAATACCTACAGTGGCATTGTGCAGATTCGGCGACCAACCAAATAATTGACCTTATGTTTGCCCACCCATGGTCCGTTGAGTTGTTGAGGGTGTTTCCATATGTATTGTTGATGGATACAACGTACACGATTAATAGATACTGAATCAGTTATATTGAATTATTTGTTAATTATTTATTTTTAATTATTTATATATTTAATTGTTTAATTATTATACAACTATTTAATATTGAACATGTTTCTAACAGGTATAAGATGCCCCTATTAGAGATTATTGGAGTGACCCCCATAGGAAAGAACTTCAATGTTGTAGTTGCTTTTATGAGAAATGAATTAGAGGAGCATTATTGCTGGGTTTTGAATAATTTAAGGCGTCTTTTTGACGGAGGCATTTTACTGAGCAATATTGTCACAGACGGGGAGTTGGGGTTGATGAAGGTGCTAGAACATATATTTTTAGAGTCATATCATCTTCTCTGTCGGTTCCATATTAATAAAAATGTTCAACTAATGGCAACAAAATTGATGAGCGGGAACAAAGGATATAGTATTAATTTTTCTTGCCCCCCTTAGAAGACGTTGATTAATTCTCTTATTGTGGAGAAGTTCGACACGAACTACAAATAACTATTATAGGATTATCAAGATTACCTACTGTTATTGACATACTTGAACGAGACTTGGCTTGTATGGAAGGAGAGGTTCGTTCGTGCATGGATTGATGGAGTACTTCATCTCGGTAACAGGACAATGAATAGGTAATTGATTTATTTATATTACAGCAGGATGCCACTGGTTGACTTTTTTAATAAGTGTCATTGGCTTTGTAATAGTAATAAATTATTTTTAACATTTTTCTGTCAGTGAACAGGGTAGAGAGTGCACATTCATCTCTAAAAACGTGGCTCGCCTCATCTACTAGGGGATTTGACACTGTATGAAGCCAGATACACTCCTAGATTAAGTCCCAGATCAATGGCATATTGGTCGAGTTCGCAAAATCGAGCAAAATACGGAAGCATGCGGTTTCATACCTTTGTTTCCAACCACTGGTTGGAGTCGCCATGTACGAAATATTGAGTAAGATGGATTAGAAATGCAAGATAGGGATCACTTCCGGTGTGTGGAAAGATCCATCCAGGTGCATATGTTACTTGAGAAACACCTATGGCCTCTCATGTACACACGAGATTGCTCAGAAGGAACATAATGGGGAATTGCTTTTCAGTGATGACATCCATTTATTTTGGAGGACGTTGAGCAATGAAACGCCACCACTGACGGATACAACTTGAGACCATCAAATGGAAATAAAAGGTTTGATCGAGGGATATGTTAAATAATTGTACAGATGACCGATGATAGAGTAGAAACATACGTCAGATATGATATTTTCTTACCTCTATCCTCAGGTGAGCCATTTGGAGGAGCTATCCGTGCAGTAGCCTAGGGGATTACTGAAGAAAAATTCGACTACAAGAGACCCATCGGCATGGGAGTACACATTCTCGAAGTTTAGCATCGGTAAGTCTTCTTCTAGATCTAACAGAAGTCGAGACTGCTCTTCTTCCGGTTTGAGGCATCATGGACATTCATCTTTAGGGTCAGTTAGTAGGGACTCTTTTGGCAGAGGTCATGGGTCATCATCATCATTAGGCAAACGTCAATGACTGTCCTTGTCATGAGCCCCAATACAAAATGAGAAGCCTCCGCTAGATTTCTATTCAATTCGACCCCATTTTCTCATTTCATACATACAGTCCTACATTGATGTCATCAGGGATGGTAATTGTGGGCATAGATATGTGGCTTAAGTTGTCTACGGTTATCAGCATCAATGGATAACTATATGGCGTAGCCTGTTCGATCACATAGAGGCTAGATGGGCATTGTACTCAGGCTTTTCGATGAAAAAAATGCTGGTGAACAATACGCGTCTCGGGTTCTGGCATCATTGTGCCACTAGGTTAACGCAGGAGGCCTGAGAACTAGATGGATGACTATTTCAGAAATGGGCTTGGTGATCGCCAGGTACTACAATGCAATTATTTTGGAATTATAGGCTGCTACCTTGTCGTACGCGACAGTGAAAGAGCTCGGATCTGCTAGTTGCTGTTGCAAATCCTCATCTAGAATGGCTATGTGCTCCGAGTTCTGGATGTGAGAGTGACTCCGAGCATAGTGTCAGTTGATGTAGTCTGAAGCACATGCAGCTAGGGAGATAACACGATATGCATCATAAGAGGACACCAACATATGCGTCGTTGGAGTCATCCAATATCTATCATTGGCTGGATGCGTCACCCTGTGCTCCTAGCTCTTCCTGTGCCTCTAGCTCCTCTTGTGCCTCTTCGGTTAAGAGAAAGGCAACAATTTCGGCTGGAATGATTTGCAGGTAGCCAAATTGTCTCAATGCACGGTTTGGCATGTACGGTTCAATGCAGTCAAGAAAGCGGATGGTGCCATGGTGTAACATCTTCAGCACTCGATCGATCGCATCCGTACCATAAGGCAACTAATGCACTTGACATGAAACAAACCTCGATTCAGTTCATAGTTAATGATGACAATTAAAAAAGTATAAATTAAACAGAATAACATACCTTACATCATTCACCATCAAGCTGTCAAATAAGGCGTGGTACTCGATCAGTTTCTCCATGCTGTTACTGTACGGTGCCTACCTGTGGGATGATTGCCACCGCCTGCAACATGGTTGTCCCAACATGTAAGTTGTGGACTGTGCTGGTCTTAGTCGGGGGAAGTACTCATAAATCCACGATTGTAGCAAAAAACAGATAGTAAAATGTTAGCATAATATTTTAATCACATAATTTAACAAAGAATGAAAATTCATATAATTTTACTTCCAGTAGTGATAGGCAACCCAACGGCTGCTTGGCGTCGATTCGAGATGACATGCCCAACTAGAGATACAGGTACGCAAGTGCTGTTGTGTCTCACATGTATCGAGACACAACATAAAGATCCTGCAGCAACGGGCAAAACCTTGACCGCACCTGCGTGTTCGACATGTCAACAAATAGGGTACATCCTAGTTAGTACATGAGGTACCCCCAACTGCCGAGGTAGGTGGAGCTCCAGAGTAGTCTTCGCAACGATCTACAATATCTTCAAACTTAGGCCTACTGGACACCCACATGGCGTCCATCTCCGCCGGGTTCAACGACATAATCTCCGCACAGATGGCGAACATCTCAGAATGCTCGGCTAAAGTGGAGACTGGCACACCATCCACCAGTATCCCCAAAATGAAGAATACATCATGGAGAGTGTCGTCATTTCTCCAAATAGCATGCGAAAGGTGTTCGTGTTCGCTTGCCACCTTTTCACAAACATGCACAAGAGGATGACATTATGACGGGAGAACATACAGTCCCTCAAATGGTACAAACCACTATCGTGAAGCATGACCGTATTGCCCTAGTCCCACTGGCTCCTCCAGTGAGCCAAAGCTTGAATCCTGGATTGGCATTTAACCAGTCCTCTCTCCTACAAAAAATATAGACCAATGCAATTAGTGAATGCCAAATACACTTCACACATGTATATTTTATAACGTACTAGTTTCTAGATAATTAAATAAATTTTACCTACCTCCCAAGCCAAATATCCAGTGGCACATGCCCGCCAAAGCTCGAGATCGAATTAATAAGAAATGGGCCACCTGGCATTGGCTCTCATAATAACCAACTCTTATCTCCACCTCTACCTTTATTCGACCCTACCCCAGCATCCTCCTGATCATTCTCATCGTAATCTTACTGATCATGGTGATAATGTTAGGATGAGGAGGGCCCTTTGCCACCTCCTGCCTCTCGGGCATTGGGAAACTGTACATGTGTGAGTGCTGTAATATCCTCCTCGGCACCTGCCTCCTACAGTTCGCGTGATCAATGCATCTGTGCTCGTTGAGTAGATGCCATCACGCTACGACCATGCAAACGACCTTCCCTCTCCCCCTGATCTGTCGGAGATACAGGTGGCCTAAACATAAGCCCCTTCCTTCTACTGGGTCTAGAAGCATCTGCTATTTACAAAATCACAAAAATATCACAACATCAATTTAAATACAGAAAAAAAATTAATATTAAAATAATATAATTAACATAAAGGGAAAAAAATAAAAAAAAACTTGCACCCGCTATGGGCACGGAGGGCGCTAGCCAAGCGCGGGCCACGGGCTCCCAAATGGCGGGGGTGCGCCCGCAGTGGGCGATTTTGCCTGGCGCAGGCGCTCTTCGCGGGAGCTTGAAATAATTTTTTTATACCTTGCACCTGTGACAAGCACAAGGTTCTACAAGCCTGCGCCTGCGATAGGCACAGGTGGCGCTATGAGTCGCCTACGATGGGCGTGTGGCAGCTAGATCGAAGCCCGTCACGGGCGCAAAGCTACAATCCGATTCTTTTTCCTTCCATTCGATCAATTTCAATGAAAATTTAATGAAATCTTTATAATACAAATGTAAAAACAAGAACATTGAATCGTTAACTCGAATTAATACGAAAATTCCGTGAAAATTTAACGAAATCTCAATTTTTTATTTGAGAGAATTTAAAGAGAGAGAGAGTGTAGAGAGAGAAAGAAACTGAAAAATGTTCTTTGGGGGGAGGTAGGTAGGTGTTATTCGGGGGAGGGGATGGGAGTGTTCATTTTGTTTTTTTTTATTTTTTTTTGTTTTGTTTTTGAACTGCTCTGCAATGTAGTAAAAATTACTTTACAAATAGTATTTTACTTATCAGTCTTAAGTTACATCCAACTACAATGTTTTTTTGAATTACTTACTTTTAGAACTCCAAATTAATTAATTCAATATATTCCTATAAAAATCATATAACTTAGGAATTAATCAAGAACTACATAATAGGCTACCTAAGGCATGCATGCATATTTCTACCATACACACAAATCAATTTATTCAACACAAGCAAATAAATCAAACTTAGGTTCATTTATCAACAACCTATCCTAAATATCTCTTCTGAGAATTTGAAAAATTTAGAAAATCTAATAAAATTTTTGATCAGGCAATTAAGTTAAATAAGCACCTTGACAGAAGAAATAATCAAGAATCCAACAAAGAATTAAAAGGAAGCAAGAACTTGAAATCAACCTATGCAAAAAGGTTTGGACATAATTCTAGAAAAATGGAATTAGTTCATGTTTTTATTCACGAGCATAAACTTAAAAAGAAAAGAATTAAGTCGAAAAAGAACTAAAATTTAAAAACCATGATGATCTTAGATGCTCTTTGGAATAAGTTTGAGAAGATTCAAAATGATCAAACTAATGAAGAAAGATCCTATTTATAATACACGAATCCTATCTAACCCGAAGTCTTCCTTAGATATATCTTGTGCAATTTAGCTCACAGAAGATTAGGAATCGAGAGTTGGCTTGGACGAGAGCTTCGATTGGTCTAAAAGTGCCAAGAATTCAATTTTCTATAAACTTTTTCATTCAATGTGGCCCAACTGCGGCAACATTCGGGTCTAGTTGTACGCAGATACGTAAAAATATGCCTTTGGCTCTATCTCCGGTGCAATCACAACAATAATTGGACGTAGTCACACCTAATAGAGAAGGATTTTCTTTCAAACATTGTCTTCAATACAACTATGGCAGAATTTGGGGGCGGTCATGCCCAACTTGTAAAAGTTTTCTTTAGGTTCTACTTTGGTCGTGATAGCAACGAGAATTAGGCATGGTCGCACCAAGTTTAGCCTCTTTTTTCTTCACTTCTTGTCTTTGGCACTATCTTGGTGAGATCTGGGCATGATCGCATCTAGTCCAGTGGCCTTTTTCCCTCCTTCTTGCAATCCTTTTGCTATTTTTGCTCATTAATTTGTATATAGAACACTTAGCAGCATGATCAGTGTGAATATTGAAGGCGAAGATTATGCTAAAATAAAATAAAACGCAGCGGAAATATACATTCATCACCATAAATAAAAGCCTAAATCTTCATAGGATCCTCATATGAGTCTAGAATTTAGATTAGAAAAGAGGAAACCAACCTTTGATGCCTCTAAAACAAGCTTGACCGAAAACTCTTCAAAGAAACTGAAGAATTGTTTCCTTCTTTGATCAAGCTCTAGATCATCTCCAATGACTTAATCTCCACCAACTCTTGATGTATCCAATCCAATACTTCAACTAGATCTTCAATTCTCCCACCAAGAACTTGAAGAAGACCGAAATTTATCCTCCAAAAGTGAGAGTGCCGAGAGGTGTTTGGTGTGTGATCAATCTTTTGATCTTCAATCTCTAATAGTTTGATCATCACTCAAGATCTATGGTTAGAGTCTAGATCTAAGTATGAATCTAAGAGAAAATTTGAGAGGTGAAGAGAGAATTAGAGAGAAACAAAATTTTCAGATTTTGATCTCAAGAAAAATAGAGATGGCCGAATTTTTGTGTTGGAGAGGGGGTTATCACATGGTATTTAAAGTGTAATCCTTGCCAACTTGGATGCTTAGTTGGCAACGTAGTTTTGGAGGAAAGAATCTAGATTTTTCTCTTCAAAATATCTTAGCTTACATGGCATTCAAGTTGCAATCTATGTGACATTTTAATTAACCAATTAATTAAAATGCTACATAGATTCTAATTCACTTTAAATACGTAAATTTATTTCCCTCCTAATTTAATTTATCTTCTTGAATCAATTAATTCAATTATTGAATTTAATTAAATCAAATTAACTATTAATTCAATTAGAATAATTTGACCCTTCAAATTAATCTATTCAAGAAGACCAATTTTGACTTAGGTCAAACATTTTGACTTTTAGTCAAAATCTCTCTTTACTTGCCTAATTCTAATTTAGGCGATTATCTCTAATCTAATTAGAGAATCTCTACTTAGATTCATATCATGACTAAATTGAGGAAGTCGTGTGACCCATTAGGTTCATCAATTAATTAGATATGAGCTTGTAACTCTTTACGATTTATAATTAATTAAACCATTTAACTAATTACCTATAGAATTAATCTCTATTAATTCCATAGTACCCAATCTCCATAGTCTATGTCTCACCACAAGTCTATGGAGCCCAATATATTGGTGAATTAATTGTGGTACGAACCTCATTTACTTAAGCATGCCGTGCAATTACGGTCCCTTCATTTTTCATCTCTCGACTGTGGCCTAGGGTTAAGATATTTTTGGCGTCCCTAATAGCCCAATAACTATGCATCTATTCTTAATGATTGATCCGTTTGTGTCCTTGACTTTGGAAACTCCTTTCCAAATCGACACACCACCTTGCGCAAGAATTTTCTTTAATCGAATCATCATAGAAAATATAGGAGATATATTTGTTCATCAAGACGAGAAAACGGATCCTTTCTTGGAACTCACAAACCTCTATGTGTAGATAGCTTGCACCTAACGTGCATCTCATACGATCCGCTACTCATTGATCGAGACGCTCATCAAAGAACAAGGACCTACCATAAGGTTACCATGGTCCCTTAAGTCTAATGACTAATTATATGCACTATCGTAAGATAGAGAATAATCCATCATCGAATACCACTACGGCTGTCTTATGGAATTCTCTATGTTGGGTCTTTCAATAAACTTGTTCTTCTAACAAGTGCCCACTAACATGCACCGGTGTCAACTACATTGATTACCCATGGAACGGGGCAATGATTCAACTCCTTGAATTATGCATCGTTAGTGCAAGTTTATTCGAATTCAAGATGCCCTCGTGTCAAGGGTTTCATGACTTGGAGAGTTTAAGATCAAGACATCTAGAGACTAGTTTCATGATCACTATCATATGCGTGACCTAGCCTCATAACCTTATAAGATCTAGATGACTTCTTCCATATCGATTGGTGATGAGACAATTTGTGAGGATATGAAGAAAATAGCCATTTTATTTATATTGCAAAAATAAGATTGTTTATAGAAGAGCAATAATGATAAAGCCAAATCTAATTGGCTGCGAGGTACTATCCTAACAATCTCACACTTGCCCTAAAGCCAATTACTCATAGTCCTTAAGTCCATCTTCTCAAGATGTCTCTCTAAGACTTTCTGGGTAAGTAGTTTGGTTAGGGGATCTGCTATATTCTCTTCTGAGGCAACGCGTTCCACTCTAATGTTGCCTCTATCAATGATCTTCCGGATAAAGTGATAACGCCTCATTATGTGCTTGGATCGCTAATGAGATCTTGGCTTTTTTGCTTACGCAATAGCTCCATTGTTGTCATAGAAGATGACAACTGGCTTGGCCATACTAAGAACTACATCCAACTCTTGGATGAAGTTTTTCATCCAAACACTCTCTTTTACATTATCCAATGCTGCTATATATTCCGCCTCAGTGGTTGAATCAGGCGAGGTATCTTGCTTGGAACTCTTCTAACTTACCGCGTAGCCATTAAGGCAAAATATAAATTCTAAAACGGATTTGCTGTCATCTACATTGGATTGGAAGCTAGAATTCGAAAACTCTTCTAGTTTCAATTCTCCACCTCTGTAAACAAGAAACAATTCCTTAGTTCTTCTCAAGTATTTAAAAATTGTTTTTACGGCACTCCAGTGACTCTCACCAGGGTTGGATTGAAAACAGCTCATAATGCTTAGAGCCTATGCTACATTTGGTCTCGTACATAGCATTGCATACATTATGCTTCTTATAGTAGAGGCATAAGGTATGTCAGACATCTTACGTCTCTCTTCTTCCGTCTTTGGGGCCATAGACTTAGAGAGGTGCAGTCCATGTCTTATAGGGAGGAATTCTCTCTTGAATTCTTCCATACTAAACCACTTTAGCGTTTTGTCTATGTACGGATTCTGGGAGAGCCCCAACAATCTTTTCGATCTATCTCTATAAATTCATATTCCCAATACAAAATATGCCTCTCCCAAGTCTTTCATGGAGAATTGTGTAGATAATCATACTTTAGTATACTCTAACGCTCCCACATCATTTCCAATCAGTAGGATGTCATCTACATAAAGCACTAAAAACTGCACCGTGCTCCCACTACATTTCTTGTACACACAAGGCTCATACACATTTTTGATGAAGCTAAACCCTTTGACTGTCTCATCAAAACGTATGTTCCAGTTTCGAGATGCTTGCTTAAGTCCATAAATAGACCTTTGGAGCTTGCAAACCTTTTACTCGCTTCCTTTAGATGTGAAGCCCTCTGGTTGCTTCATATAAATATCTTTATCGAGGTTACCATTAAGAAAAGTAGTTTTCACATCTATTTTTAATATCTCATAGTCATAATATGCAGTTATGGCGAGCAAAATCCTAATGGACTTAGGCATTGCAACAGGTGAGAAGGTTTCCTCAAAGTCTATACCCGGTTGCTAGGTATATCCTTTGGCCACAAATCTTGCCTTATATGTTACAACTTCTCCATTAATTCCCAGCTTACGCTTGAAGATCCATTTGTATCCAACGAGTACTATACTTTCTGGCGGATCAACTAAGGTCCAAACCTTATTGGAGTACATGGAGTCCATTTCGGACTGCAAAGCTAGTTGCCAGTGTCTCGAGTCCATGTCTGACATGGCTTCCTATAGGTCTTCGAATCACTATCTGATTGACCAGTCTCATGAAGAAATCCAAACTTTTCGGGCTCTCTCCTAATCCGTTCAGACCTTTTGAGAAGTTGTGTGTTTTGAGGTTCATCTGCTTTTGTTGGTTGTGGGTTTTCTTCTTGATTGTGAACTTCATCAAGTTTCACGATCTTGCCTTTTCTATCTAATAAAAATTTCTTCTCCAAGAAGGTGGCGTTTTTCGAAACAAACACCTTTTATTCCGCAAAATCATAAAAGTAATAACCTGGAGACTCTCTGGGGTAACCTACAAATCTGCATAAGGTGGATCTAGTATCCAACTTATCTCCCACTAGTTTTTTGACATAGGTAGAAGATCCCTATACCTTTAAATAAAAATACGAGGGTGCTTTGTTATGCCACATCTCATGTGGTGTTTTGGTCACCGACTTAGAAGGTTCTATATTAAGTAACTTTGTTGTCGTTTCGAGGGCATAACTAAAATGAAAGAGGAAGATTTGTGAAACTCATCATAGATCGTACCATATCCAACAAGGTACAGTTTCTACGTTCCGCCACACCATTCAACTGTGGTACAGCAGGAGGAGTCCACTGTGAGAGAATCCCATTCTCTTCCAGATAACCAAGAAACTAGTCACTCAAGTATTCACCTCCTCGATCGGATCGAAGAGTTTTTATACTTAGTTCGAGTTATTTTTCTACTTCATTCTTATACACTTTGAACATTTCAAACGTTTCGGACTTGTGCTTCATGAGAAACACCCGCCCAAATCGTGTATAATTATCAATAAACATAAGAAGTAATTGTAACCACCTCAGGCACTGACTTTTAGTGGCCCGCATACATCCGTATGAACTAGTTCTTATGGTTTTCTAGCATGTTCCGATTGTCTAACAAACGGTGACTTAGTCATTTTTCCCTTTAAACAAGACTCACAAGTCAGTATCTCCTCAATGTTACTTATAAAGAGTGACCCTGAGGTAACTAACCTACTTATTCTATTTTTGGAAATGTGTCCAAGTCTAGCATGCCACAGGTATGCTTGGTTATGGTCATTCGATTTTCTTTTGTTCTCTTGTTGAATTTGTAATAATGTACAGTTGGAATCTAGGGTGTAAAGCCCATTTGTCAATGTACCGATAGCAATTAAAGAACCATCTTTAGAAAGAAAAAACTCTTCATTCTTGCAAGAAAATTCATAATTTTCTTTGTCCAACACAGGGATGGAAATGATGTTCTTCAATAAGGACGGTACAAGGAGACAATTATTCAATTCCAACTTTTGATTATTACATGCTAAAATAACTAGATCTGAGGTTTTGGCATCAACTCTTGCACCGTTTTCTATCCTAAGGATCACATCCTCTTTACTTAGCCTTTTTGGCCTCTACATCCCTTGCAACGACTTGCAAAGGTGAGAACCACATGCGGTATCAAATACCCATGTATCGTTATTAATCGAAAGATTAACTTCAATAAAGAACATACCATTTTTCAAAGAAGCCAAATACTTCTTACAATTCCTCTTCCAATGCCCAATTTCTCCACAATAAAAGCATTTGTCGTCTTTAGTGTTGGCTTTCTTCTTCTCACTAGCATGCTTTATGTACTCGTAAGATTTTTGGAGCTCACTTGACATTGATGCTAACATTAGACATCGGGTTTGAAGATCATCTTCCCGCCAACGATTGACGATTTCCCGTATGTCTTTCGTTGCATCATCGTGGATAATATTGGGGTGACTTTGTGTCAAAACATAAGTCCTCTTCTCGAAATCAAGCACAATTTTTAAATTTCATAACCAATCACCATAGTTAAAACCGGTGAGTTTATCAGCTTCCAAAATTATGGAGTGAATTTTTAGCCATTTGAAATTGTTGATTTAAAAAAATTTACAAAAACGAAGAAGAGAATATAAGTATTTATTCGTACAATATGTTAAAACATGATATAGTCTTGTATCATGAGTTACCTCCCACTATTTTCTTCAAATTTTATGCCCTTTCATAAAATTCGGGAAATTATATTTCCTAGTGGGTTTTAGGGCCCTCAAGAATTATTTGTAGACCCACAAGACGTAGCCATCTACAAATAACTCTTTAAGTAGGTAACTAGCTTTACTAATTGCATCAACTATGTAACCCCTAAAATTATTTTGCCTCATCTTTCGTATAGATCCACGAGATGTAGCCATCTAAATGATTTGATATTAAGTTTGATCCACCAATCCTTCTTTACAATTAACTTAATTATGGACATCCCACGAGACGTAGCCAATGCCACAATTGAACTAATTAAAAGAACACCACATGCTTGAAGTAGTAATCATAGCTTTCCAAGTAGGCATATCCCATGAGACATAGCCAACGTGCCCACCCGGTAGCATCTCATGTCACATACTTATTGGTGAAAGGCATGAAACATTAAATCTCATTTTAATTTGTCCATTACAACTTAATAAAAATTTTCTTGTGAAAATTTACTTAGACATTCTAAGCGAGGGATTTAATTCGAGAGATTGCCAAGACCTCATCAATGTTTTATTTACTCTTATTTATGTTATTTATCCTAAGCATGCATCACCATACATCACAAGGATAATAATCATAAATAAGTAAATAAAACAACCTAGCATGCTCCTAGGGTGGATGGTTATGAGCCTTGACTAAATAATGCACTTAGAGCCATTAGTGCATTACTTAGTGATTTAAGGTGAGTAATTAAATGAATAGATCCTATCTATTACATATGCATCACCATGCATACATGGCCTTTATGTCTTGAACTCTTTCATCTTCTTTTTCTTGATTACAAAATATACCATGCATATATGGCCTTCAAGCAAAAGAAAAAGAAGATCTTACCATCCTAAAACTACTGTCATTACAAGATGGAAAGGAGGCATGCAAGCCCCATTTACTTACAACCCCAATCAATAAATCAAATCATTAAAACCATTTTAATGAGGCTCATAATCATCCCATACATCCATTCAATATCAAACATCATCATACAAATGCTTGAAATTAAATAAACAACAATTAATTAAACATTCATCACATGAAATATATAATTAAAAGCAAGTTAGTGCATCATATGCCACTGAAAATTGTTTAATGTAAATCATTGATTAAATATGGAATTAAACTTGGTTTTAAATCATCTTTAGATTTATAAAACCCTCCAACAACTTGGGAATGATTTAAAACACCATGAGAGATCAAATTACATCAAGATTTGGATCAAAACTTCATTAGAATTTCAAATGACAGATTCATAATATGCCTCGGGTCTGACCGGCAGCCCCATTTCCAAAAATTCTAATAAATTTTTCTTGACTCCAAAAATCACCAAATTTGAACCATGATTTTCCAACTCATTGTATATTACTCCAAAAATCAAGGAATACGAAAACTACATCAATTGGAGCATGAAATGATTTTATTTCCGCAAGGTCAGTGCACAGATTATATAATTCTCGGGTTTGAATGGCAGTGCATGTTCTAAAATTTTTAGAAAATTCTCTTTAACTCCAAAAATCACAAAATTTAAACCATATGTTCCCAACACATGGTAGATGACTAGAAAATTAAAGAGAACAAAAAAAAGCCATTTGGTACACAAATACATGTCAAACCTTAGAGTCATATGTGCATGGTTTTCTAGAAAACACCAACATGTTCTTAACACATTTTTCATGCTCTAATTGATGAATTTTTTATCCAAACCATACTAGATCTAATCTAATACATGTATATTGATCTCATATAAGTTTTAAAACAATTTTAAAGTAATTAATTTCATAAATTAACATTAATTCCACACTTAATCACAAGATCAACATCAACAACTCCAATCATTCAATCATATTGAATCTAAACATGCTAGATCTTCATATAGCATTAATTATCACATAATTCACATAGATCCAAGCCACACACAACATCTGGTGACCTCTAACTCATTAGATTGAATCAAGATCACTAGATATAACATCAATTCATCACATGAATCAATGTTTAAATGAATCTAAAATCTAGCTCATATGATTTGGCTCGGATACCACTTGAAGGCGAAGATTAGGCTAAAATAAAATAAAACGTAGTGAAAATACACATTCATCACCATGAATAAAAGCCTAAATTTTCATAGGATCCTCATATGAGTCTAGAATTTAGATTAGAGAAGAGAAAACCAACCTTTGATGCCTCTAAAACAAGCTTGACCGAAAGCTCTTCAAAGAAATTGAAGAATTGTTTCCTTTTTTTTTATCAAGCTCTAGATCTTCTCTAATGACATGATCTCCACCAACTCTTGATGTATCCAATCCAATACTTCAACTAGATCTTCGATTCTCCCACCAAGAACTTGAAGAAGAATGAAATTTATCCTCCAAAAGTAAGAGTGCCGAGAGGTGTTTGGTGTGTGATCAACCTTTTGATCTTCAATCTCTAATAGATTTGCACCTTTAATGGAAGATCCACTCTTCCTCTTTGATTATCACTCAAGATCTATGATTAGAGTATAGATCTAAGTATGAATCTAAGAGAGAATTGGAGGAAAACAAAATTTTTAGATTTTGATGTCAAGAAAAATAGAGATGGCCGAATTTTTGGTGTGTTGGAGAGGGGGTTATCACATGGTATTTAAAGTGTGATCCTTGCCAACTTGGATGCTTAGTTGGCAAGGTAGTTTTGGAGGGAAGAATCTAGATTCTTCTCTTCAAAATATCTTAGCTTACATGGCATCCAAGTTGCAATTTATGTGGTATTTTAATTAACCAATTAATTAAAGTACTGCATAGATTCTAATTCACTTTAAATACCTAAATTTATTTCCCTCTTAATTTAATTTATTTTCTTGAATCTATTAATTTAACTATTGAATTTAATTGAATCAAATTAACCATTATTTCAATTAGAATAATTTGACTCTTCAAATTAATCTATTCAAGAAGACAAATTTTGACTTAGGTCAAAATTTTGACTTTTAGTCAAAATCTCTCTTTATTAGCCTAATTCTAATTTAGACGATTATCTCTAATCCAATTAGAGAATTTCTACTTAGATTCATATTGTGACTAAATCGAGGAAGTTGTGTGACCCATTAGGTTTATCAATTAATTAGACATGGGCTCGTAACTCTTTACGATTTATAATTAATTAAACCATTTAACTAATTACCTATAAAGTTAATCTCTATTAATTCCATGGTACCCAATCTCGATAGTCGATGTCTAACCACAAGCCTATGGAGCCCAATATATTGGTGAATTAATTGTGGTACAAACCTCATTTACTTATGCGTGCCGTGCAAATGTGGTCCCTCTATTTTCCATCTCCCGATTGTGGCATAGGGTTAAGATATTTTCGGCGTCCTTAATAGCCCAATAACTATGCATCTATTTTTAATAATTGATTCGTTTGTGTCCTTGACTTTGGAAACTCCTTTCCAAATCGACACACCACCTTGCACAAGGATTTTTTTTAATCGAATTATCATAGAAAAATAGGAGATATACTCGTTTATCAAGACGAGAAAATGGATGCTTTCTTGGAACTCACAAACCTCTATGCGTAGATAGCTTGCACCCAACGTGTATCTCATACAATCCGCTAATAATTGATCGAGACGCACATCAAAGAACAATCACCTACCATAAGGTTACCATGGTTCGTCAAGTTTAAGGACTAATTATATGTACTATCGTAAGATAGAGAATAATCCATCACCAAATGCTACTACGGCTATCTTATGGAATTCTCTATGTTGGGTCCTTAGTAAACTTGTTCTTCTAACAAGTACCCACTAACATACACCAGTGTCAACTACATTAATTACCCATGAAATGGGGTAATGATTCAACTCCTTATATTATGCATCGTTAGTGCAAGTTTATCTGAATCCAAGATGCCCTCGTGTCAAGGATTCTATGACTTGGAGAGTTTAAGATCAAGACATCTAGAGACTAGTTTCATGATCACCATCATATGCGTGACCTAGCCTCATAGACTTATATGATCTAGAGGACTTCTTCAATATTGATTGTTGATGAGACAATTTACGAGGATATGAAGAAGATGATCATTTTATTTATATTACAAAAATAAGATTGTTTACAGAAGAGCAGTAATGATAAAGCCAAATCTAATTGGCTGCGGGGTACTATTCTGACAAATATGATGAAAACAAAAACTAGTACCATAACTGAAATTGTATGAAAATGATATGCAGTTATGGAATTACCAAATACTGCCCAACTCATCTGTTGCTCACCCTCCAACAACACTCTAATTTAAATCATGGTGGAAAGAGGTTGATGGTTTGAAGGGTTTGAACATGCCCTCAGAACATACCACATTGTTCTCGGCTATTGTAAATGATGAATCATGAAACACAACATATTTTGACTTAAAGGTACAATTCAAATCATGGTATATCGTAAACATTAATCCTTTATAAGTATGTGATTGATAATCCCAAAAATTTACATCTTTTATGTGATATCCCTCATTGGGATACTAGGAAAACAGTTACCAATATATAAGCTATGTGTAACAATTCGAAAATTTTTCTAATTAAATATTAAAATAAGAAAATTTTCTTGATTAAGTTTTTTAAATGAAATTTTCCTAATTTAATTTTTAAACTCTCAATTTTCAATTGGTAAACGTTCTTAAAACGTTTTTGAGAAAAACCCTAATCGGTAACCGATTTGTCGCCAATTTGAGATTTTTCTCTCAACCGAAAATATTTTATCACTTTCGAAAAATTTCTTTTGCTTCCAGAAACTATCAAATATATTATTTTGGCCCAAGAAATAATTTTTAGCCTAAAAATTGAGTCCAAATCATATCAAAACCCAACCTATTTTCTCCCCAATTATACATACATTATACACTAAATTATATGTTATATAAAATCAAAATACATACATACACACACACACACAGCCAGCCACAACACCACACACACACACTAGGGATATTTTCATTTTCTAATCAAAATTACTTGCTTCAAATTTGATCTTGATCTAATTAACCTTTAACCATTAACAATAAAGAGAAAATGACTAATGAATCCTATTTTCATTTTCCTAAAATTTGGCTTGAATTACATAATAAATTTGTAAATGACAAATAAATCCCAAGAGCCTCATCTATAAGACAAGAGCTTGTCTTGCAAAAATAAACACTCTTTACACTCCTAAAATTCTCTTTTGTTTCACAGCCTTATCTTCTTAACAAATAAGAACAAGTTCCTCTTTTTATCTACCAACTTCAATCTTTTCAAGATCTTCTAAAGTTTGATCCATTAAGGGGAAGAGAGTACGGTTGCCCTTGGTAAGTTGGAAACTCTAGTTATATGATGTTATATTATCTATATAGTGTAACAACCCGAAAATTTTCCTAATTAAATTTTAAAATGAGAAAATCTCCCAATTAAATTTCTAAACGAAAATTCTCCTAGTTCAATTTTTAAACCCTCGATTTTTAATCGGTAAATATTTTACAACGTTTTAGAGAAAAAATTTAATTGGTAGCCAATTTTTCACCGTTTTGAGATTTTTCTTCCAATCGAAAATATTTTACCACTTTCAAAAATTTATTTTACACCCGAAAACTATTATATGCATTATTCTGGCCCAAGAAATAATTTTTAGCCCAACTTGTAGCCGAAGAATTTATCGCAAAACTTAATCCATCATACCATACATTTTACACTAAAACTTAAACCTATATATAAAATGAAATATACACACTCACTCACACATACATGCATCCGGACACACACACACAATTGTAGCCAAGCTTACCAATTAAGGAAGAGATATTTGTTATATTAAAACATAATTAAACTCTTCACCAAGCAATAAATCATCATTGTGCTCCTTGGCTATAAAGCATAACTTTTTGACATCTTTCATCAAAAGCAAAAATGACATATGAATCCTTCCCTTCTATAAGACAAGCTTTAAGCTTGTTAAACAAATTCTCTTCATCTTGGTTCGAAGAGAAGGAAGAAAAAGAGATAAGAGAGAAAAAAAAAATTTCAAAAGGGGAAAGTAAGGATGTTACTTGGTAAGCTTTCTATTTTGATTAGAGTTTTATGATTGGGGTTGGTTGAAGAAGAAATTATTTAACTTATGGTTTGAATCCTATAGGAAAACTTGATCTAAGTTGGAGGAATTACCATCAACCTTGAGGATTAGCTAAGGACGTAAGAATTTTGATTGTTTCTTGAATTCCATGAGTTTTTATTTTATACCTAGAAACCTATTATATTGATTGATTTGGGGTAGAAGTATTGAATCTTGGATATTTAAGATTGAATTTTAACATACACACAAACCCCTTGTTCTCGGGTATACCACTGACCCTGCTTCATGTTCAACTTTCAAAGCTCCAAAACCCACCTTAATCTTATCAAATCGGCCCATATAATATACCGTTAGAAACTTTATCGAGTGTAGATGATGTTAGAATAAAGAATCACTAAAAAATATGTAGAAAAGTGGCTGAAATTATTGATGGAACACAACATGTCAGGTCAGCCGAGCAACAGGGGACAGTAGCGATGGTGAAATTTAAACAAGTATAGGCAAAGATCCTACCGTTGGATCGTCGATTAGAAGTCACCGTTAGAAATATCATTGAGTTAAGATAATCGTAGATGTAAATTTCACCATTACACGATTACGAAATTTGAAATAAAATTTTTGCAATAGAGACTGCCGTTTTCAGAGATATGATTAACGTAGAGATTTTTATATTGAATGATTAGGTATTTTGCTTGAAGCATATTGTGGGTTGTGACTAAAGGATTGAGGTAGGAATTATGACTTTCTATTTCCTTGATTCCCTATTATGGAATGGTTATCTTGACTTGAAACCAATATTTGCATTGATGAATTTTGTCGATAGAACCATATGAAATTTTCCTTGCTTTGGACACTTATTCCTGCTGAATATTTGAACTTATTGTATACTATTGCTTCCTTGTGTATGTTGGAGGTTTTTTGGAGTTAAAATTTTGGACAAAAGAAGACTTAAACATTTTGAAAATCCAATAACACAGAAGTTGGAATTTTTCCCATTTTTTCCTAAAACTTAAAAATTAAAAATCTTGATGATAAGTAGAACAAACTGAGTCTAATTTCTTCATTTTTGGAGGTTTGCTATCATAAGAAGTTTATAAAAAATAAAAAATAAAAAATAAAAAAAACAATCGTAAAAAATTGAAAAAATTACTCGAAACGACCACACCCAGGGCAGTAGCCTTGGGCAGCTCCGGGCATGTCCGCGCCCATTTTGTCTGTGGTGGCGTCCATTCCAGAATATTTTTAAGTTCGATTTTGACCCGTTTTGCCTTTTTACGTCCATATTTAACCTCTTTTCAATGTTTTAGAAACTTCAAAATGATTTTCACCCTAATCCAAGGTTTGAATTGAATAAATTTCAAATTTGACATTTGTTATCGATTGATTCTTTCACCTCGAATAAGAATAAGTTTGAATAATTCGATATTATTTTGAAATGAAAATGTTCGTTCGTTTGTGCCCGGAACAAAACTTAAATTTTGATTTGACTTCTTTTTACTATTCAAAGTCCATATTCCACTCCAATAAGCTCTTCCAAATCTAAGCATAAATTTTTTTATGTCCAAAAATAGAATTGAAATAATTGATCGAATTCGAATTTGTGATGAAACTTCGTCTTGTTATTTCGGACTATTGTTAAAAATTCCTAATTGAATTCGATTAATTGATCATGTCCAATTATTGTTGAAGCTTCATATTGTTATAATTTGATTGTTTGTATTGTTTGAAAAACGATTGATCGATTGATTGATGGGCCCTTGGGAAGTCTTAGAAAGGACATTGGGCAGCATCGGGCCGACGGCTTATCCCTTGGAGGGCTTCTTCTCGTTTTAGATAGTTTCGCGGAGGCCTGGAGGTAGATTTTTCAGGGACTAGTTTATGACGTGCGGTACGTCGATAGTGTCATATTATTGGCTGGGTTATCCTTCCGAGTGGCCACTCGAGGGAGGAACCCTGTGGAGGGATACGGTATTGTGTTTAATTGGAGTTATTGGGGTGACAAATTCACAAAATACTAGTTCAGTCTCTGTTATACGATTGTGTGAATTGTTTACGCTTATATTTGAGCTACTCGTTTGATTTATGCTCTCATTGAGCTACTTGTTGATGTTTGCTTATGAAATTATCACAATCGTTTAGCGTGTCTTATTTTGTCTATTGCTTTGTTGTCTCTATACCCCTTTGTTGGATCTCTATACGACTGTATGATTTGTTTCACACTCTTGTACGAGTTACTCATTTCTGTTTGATCATTGAATTACCACAATCGTTCAGCACTTTTAACTCATTTATTACCCTCGTTTGTACTTTATACTAAATTTGTTGAATCTTTTTGTTCTTTACTATTTCAGAGCTATGATTCTTACTAAGTCAGTTTCAAATATATTACCATGTGTAGGTGAATACGCATTTGGAGCTCTTTAGTTCGATTTTAAGCTCTTCTGCTTTGGTTTAGTCTGATGGCTTTATATGAATATGATTGTAAATGGATTGTAGCTATTAGAATTGTATTAAGTTGTGAAATTTGTACATTATATTATATTTCGCATTCACAAGCTTGCAGCGTTGAGACTATAATTTGTAATAGATATGGAGAATTCTTGGAGTTGTATAAATATGATGATATGTAAGAGGAAAATGACTAATAAATCCCAATTTTCATTTCCATAAAATTTAATTTGAATTTTCAAAGAAATTTAAGAATGCCAAATGAATCCCATGTCTTGCATCTATAAGCACTCCACTTGAGTTGCAAGACAAACACATTTCATTTTCTCTTGTCTTCCAATTACAAATTCTCTTGTTCTTGTTTGTTCTCTCTATATAAAAAAATAACCATATTTTCTAATAGCCAACTTTAAGGGGGGAGAAGTGAGGTTGTTACTTGGTAAGCTTTCAGATTTAATTAAGAATTTGTGCTTAAGGTTTATGAATTAGGATATTGGAGAAACATGGTGATAACTTTATCTTGGTTGTTATAGGAATTTCTTGAAGGATTAAATCTTATTACCCAACATCTTGAGGAAATTGCTACAGGGGTAAGGATTTTAGCTTCTTCTCTTCCTTGATACTATGTTTTTATTGAGCTATCAATGATATACCATGCTTTGCTCGAAAACACATACTTCATGAACTTGAATAACCGTGAAGTGAATTACCCTTGTTTTGATGATTTTGGGACACATACTGTAGCAACCAGGAAAATTCCCGAAATTAAAATTTAGAACGAGAGAATCTATCTAATTAAATTCTTAGATAATATTTTTCCTAATGAAATTTTTTAACTCCCAAAAATTCAATTGATAGACATTTTAAAACATTTTTGAGAAAAACCCTAATCGGTACCCGATTTTTGACCGATTTGAGATTTTTTTCCAAACCATAAATATTTTATCATCCTTAAGAAAATTATTATACACATAATTTTGGACCAAAGAAATAAGTTTTAGTTCAAAATTATAGCCAAAATTTAGTATCAAAACTTACCTTAACATATATTACATTATACACTAAAATAAGCTCCAAATAAAACCAAAACACACACACATATATATACACGAAAATATACACACACATTTCAGCCAAGTGACTCAAATTTTTAGCCAAGATATTTGAGTTTTATATGCCAAAAATAATTGTCAACCAAGGTTATGAAATGATTAAGCTACTAGGCTACCATCTATTCAAAAATTGACACTTAGCAACAAATAAAAAAATGACCAATAAATCCCAACTTTTTTCTATATGATAAGCAACCAATTTCAGAATTTTGGTCACAAAAATTCGTGCAAGAGAGAAGAGAAAAAAAGAGAGAAAAGAGAAGAAAGAAAGAGGAAAGAAAAAGGAAGGAAGAAAATTGCAACCAAACTATTTTCATCTTCCCCTTAATCATAGAGAGTTTTAACCTCCCAACTTTCAATTTCAACTCAAAATCAACCTAAGGAAGAGGATATTAAGGTTGCTTCACTTGGTAAGATAGGAATTTAGTGTTATATATTGTGATTTATGCATAGGTATCGAATATAGCGTAAAACTTACGATTTTGATTTCTATAGGTTGTGTATGAGGGAGAACCCTTAATATCATACTTTGGATTGACTTGTAAGGTAAGGATCATAGCTATTTCCTATCTTGCTTATTTGCTATAGATTGGAATTTTTATTGGTTGATTTAAATTCTTCTATCGATTGAATCGTATTGTTGGAAATTATTGAAATTTCTTGATTTGGGACCCTTGATTCTATTGAAACCCTAGCTCAATCCTATGCTATCATATTCTTGATCATGTTGGAGACTTAGTGGAGTAGAAATCATGGACTAAAGAGGACTAAAACAACTTGATAGCTTGGAAACACAAAAATTGCTATTTTTGCCAAAACTGTTCCAAAACTTAGAAATTAAAAATCTCAATGATGGTTAGAACAAACTAATTCTAATTTTTTCATTTTTGGAGGTTTGTTATGAAAAAGAGTTCATACAAAAAAAAAAAAATTGCGAAAAATTGGAAAATTGGCCCGGCGCGACCGCGCGCGATTTTGGGCGCTACAGCAGTGGCCTTGGGCTGCTCCGAGCACGTCCGCGCCCACTTTGGTCCGCGGTGGCGCCGAGTCCAGAACATTTTTCAATGTAATTTTGATCCGTTTTGCCTTTTTTCGTTCGTTTTTCACTCCATTTGGTTTTCCAATATCCGAATATATAATCTATGTGTTCCAAATTCGATCCGAATTGATTGATCATGTTCGAATCCTGTTTGAACTTCGAATATCCTAATTCGAACAACTCCTATTAATTACGAAACCTATTGTGTGATTGTTTATGGGCCCCTGGGAAACTCCAGGAGGGATGCTGGGCGGCATCGGGCCGACAGTTGATCCTCTGAATAATTTCCTAATTGTTTTGGTAGTTCCAAGGTAACCTGGGATAGATTTTTCGAGGACTAGCCTGTGACACGCGAATAGTCGACAATTTATGTCACATTATATGATCGGGTCACCATCTCGAGCGGCCACTCGAGTGTGGGACCTGTGGAGGGATAAGGATTATATATTGTTACGGAGTTATAAGGGTGACGACCCACCAAATAATAGTTCTGCCTTTGCCATACGATTGTGATAATTGTTATTATGATTTAGCTCGTTTATGCTCTTGCTGAGCTATTGTTTGTGCTCTTGTCGAGCTATTGTTTATACTATTATTGAGCTATTGCTTACGCTCTTGCTGAGCTATCGTTTATGCCTTTATTGAGCCATTTGTTTATATTGCTTGTGAAATAATTGCAATCGTTGGCACGTTCATTTCATTGTTGAGTTTATTGCCTCGTTACTCTTTCATTGGCTTCCGTATTCGTTCCTATTCCATAGCTATGCTTCTTACTAAGTCAGTGGACTTATTTAATTATTCTACCATGTGTAGGTGAATACGTTGGAAGCCTATTGGATATAAGTATGAGACTATGGTTTGTATTTTCGTTTATTGTAAATGATGGAGATGTACGAGTACTGTTTAGAGTTTATGTTCGTCTTGTGATTACTAGATATCCCATTAGATGGCTTGTAGCCACTAGGACTATAGTATGTGGAGAGTTTTTGTAAATATGACTTGTTTAGTTTGACGTTGTAATAGTATAGCTTCCGTTATGTATTATATGAATGTTGAGGCCTATGTATATAGGGTGTATTGTGGAATTTGCTTAGTGTATCGCCCTATGTTATATGCTTATTGTTCCGATAGAGGTCCACCTGCCCACAGGTGGTATTGTCGGCCCAGGGGCGGCCGTCCCTGGATCCCGAGGCGCTACAGGTGGTATCAGAGCACAGGATAGGAAGCCGTAGAGTTTCTTAGTTCGCTATTATATACGTTTTACGGTTTCCTTTCTCTAATCTCCCTTGCTTTCGCTAACTTGGTTGTGACTGTTGGTTGTTGGTTGTGATGTGGGTAGATGGACAAGGAAAAAGGAAAAGCTGAAGAATATAGTGATTCCACCCACAATACAAGTGGAAATAATATCGGACCACTCAAGAAGCCTCGAATAGATTATGAA
>JACFYI010003567.1:141412-155250 GCA_014898755.1 Handroanthus guayacan | reverse complement strand
TTATTGATGGTAAAACTTCAGGAGAACAGGGATAGAGCTAGGGCAAAATGGCATGGCAAAATATATCCCAAAATCAGAAAAATTGTGGAGAAGCATGTTGGTCAAGCTGCTGATTGTATACCAATTAAGTCCACTGATGTGCACTATGAGATTTCATGCTATGACGGGTCTAGATTCAAAATTGATCTTGGGAATCATAGTTGTTTATGTAGAAAATGGGATTTAAGCGGTACTCCTTGTAAGCATGCCATGTCTACCATTTGTAGTCAAGTTAAAGATCCGGAGGATTTTGTGGAGAAGTGTTACTCAGTGGAGACATTTCTAAAGGTGTGTGAGAATGCAATCTATCCAGTAAATGGTTCTCAGTTATGGAAGAAGACCAACTTACCTCCTCCACTGCCACCAAACACTGGTAGAAGTGCTGGCAGGCCAGCTAAAACAAAAAGATTGGAAGTGGATGAGCCTCGTAGAAAGGCGAGGAAATGCACCAAAGGGAAGAACAATGCTGAGATAGTGAGAATGAGAAGGCAACAACTGACTATCAGGTGTAGATTATGTAGAGGCACAAGGCACAATAGGAAAGGTTGCAAGAATCAGAAAAATGAGGAATCAAGTGGAGTAAGTTACATTCCATCTCTATTTTACATACATACTTTAATTTACTTGCACTTGCACACTCTTTGAAAGTGTATTCAATTCTTTTGTCTAGGTTCGTGATAAAGAAACTAAAAGACAAGAAGAGAATGCACAATATTTAAATGAAGAGAATGCCCCACACTCACCTTTGCCAGTATGCCTATATCACCTACCTGTGTTTTTCTTTTCTAAGTATAACCACTTAAGTCTAATTTGTTATTTTTGATTAGGTACATGAGGAGACAAGCAAATATAATGGTGATAAATGGACTGTGCCAGCCTCACAAAATACTGTTGAGCGTTCACAATCAGAAACTCAAGAATCTATGATTGGATTAACTGGATTGAAGCTAACAGTAATTTCTTTAATTTTATGCCTCTCAAGTATGCTTTTTGCCTTATACTTATTCATTTATTTTATGAATTAAATAGGCAAGGAAAAGGACGAGAAATATGGGCGATGTGCCAATACCATCCCCAAATCTAAGTTTGTACCCTATTAGAACAAGTTCTAAAGCTACAGAGAATCCTTCACAAGTGGAGAAACGTGCCAAAGAATCTCCCAGGCCCCCATCTAGTCAAACACTTGCTTATAGGACAAGATCAAAGGCTGCAATCACAGAGGCACAAGTTCTGGTGCCAAGCAAACAGACAGTGATGCCCTCTTCCTCCAGTTCTAATCTTAAGAGAAGGAGGCCAAAGATTTGATTCAATGGCAAATTTGAGTACTGTCATTAGGAAGAGAATGAAGATGTTTGAAAGTTGTTTGTTTGTGAAGTGCAAAGTGTATAAGTTCTATTTTGGATGATATATCATTTTGGTGATCTGTTGCTGTTGTTTTGATTGCTTAAGACAGTTGGTAATTGGATGTTATAGGTTTCTTTTTCTTTTTTTGTCATTTGATCCATGATGCGCTGCTTGAGCAAGAAAACAGGATGTAGTATCTGATCATTATTAGTAATATCTTGATGGAGTTACATCTCCTTTCAGATAATTTTGTATGGGTTCTAATTAGTATTGTGTGTTTGGTCGGACTCTATGCAAGGATTGAAAAGTAATACCTTGGCCCAAGATTTTCATGCCAAGTTTCATTTAGCTCTAAGAGCTGCACACTCTTTTATATTGCCAATGTGTGCTATTCATTTGAGGTATGAATCTGGGGACCAGATTCTTTTAAGGGGGGGAGAGTGTAACACTCGAGAATTCCCTAAACAAAATTTTTGAATCATCGATTTTTCAAAAATTCATTTAATTTAAAATTACAAGCATCGTTTTGAAATCAAATATGTTTCGTACATCCAAACAATTTTCAAGAAACCAAGTTCCATTTTCTCGTCACGTTTCGACTCAAACGAGCCCCGATTTGTATCTAAACAAGCCCAAAACTTAGCCAAAACTCTAGCCACTGTTGTTGGCCAAGATTGAGCATCTTTGAACTCAAAAAAAAAAAAAAAAAAGAGAGAAAAGAAAATGGAAGCAAAATTGGCTATTCCTGCTGCTGAAGGGAAACGCGATGGAAAGCCATCATTCACCCATCCATCCATCCAATTCTTGTCCCATAGCTTCCACTGCAAGTTTGGCCAATTATTTTGGAGGGTTTTAAGTTATAAACCCTCGCATTTTAGCCCCAAATTTCTTCTATAAATAGGCCTAAATGGGAGACTTATTGTCTTGCCCAAACACTCCATTCTCTCTACTAAAAATTTCTTACACATCAAGAACTCAGCTTGCATATTTTTCTTTCTCTCAAAAATTGATTACGGCTTTAAGGGGGGATTCTTGTGTGTGTGAACTCTCACTCTAGCACTTGGTAAGCTTCTTAAGCTTAGTGATTTGAAAATGGTTAATGAAATGGTATGTTATAGAGAACTTGACATGAACATATGAATATGGTTATAGGTATTGGAGAGTAAGCTTGAAACTCTTGCCTATATATAAGGATTTAGCTACAAGAGGTAAGACTTATGGCTTCCTTTATCTTCTTATGAGCATATGTTTCTAGTTCTCTCCTCGAATGAATAAGCATGAGCTATTGTTTATCTTGATCTTCATTGAAATATTATGAGCTTATGCTGTTACCGTTATTGTTCCTTACCGTTGATAAGTCCTATTCCATGATCATGTAAACCCAAAGCTTAACAAATCCTCTTGACATCTATACCTATGCTTTGGATCGATTTTTGAACAATGGACCGTGGACTAAGAGGGATAATGAACTAAGAATGATTTAAAACGAGAGATATGGACTAAAATCGTGTTTTCGACTTGAAAATGATCTTTCGAAAATTTTCAAAATAAAAAATAAGATTTATAAATGTTATTACATCTAAGAATATCTCAAAAATGTGTATTTGAAACAAAAATGGCAGATTTGAAATAAAAATGAAAGAAAAAGAAATGACATATCACTTTTGAAAAATTAAGGTTAGTTACTTTCTTTAATGTTTTAAAAATGGTTAGATTTAGAATTTTATAGAACATGCTTTACAAAAATTGTAGGGAAAATTATGAAGAATTCTCAAAAATTATAAAAAAAAAAAAAAATTACTGTGCACGGTACTATTCATGGCGCAACCTCGCGTGAATAGTACAGCGGTCACACCCAAACTAGTGAATTTACGCTGTTCGGCGCAAGCGCGCCCATTTTTGAGCGCTGACGCGCTTAGGTCAGATTCCAAACTTCGTTTCTTGACTTCTTTTGTTATTTTAAGCCCATTTTCTACCTCATTTCAATGATTTAAAATTTTCAAAACAATTACTTCTTTAATTCAAGTTCGAATCAAATGAATTTCAAAAATTACGTTTGTTACTGATTGATTTCATTTTCACTCCTTTAAAGGTGTTTTAGACTTCTAAATAATTTCTCTAAGTCCAAGATTCAAACTCGATTCGTATGTTTGGTTCGTTCATTCGTTTGATATGAGCCATTGTGGCAATATGTTTCTGATATGTTCCGTTTGTTTTTATTCCGAACCATTTGAATGATATGAATGGCCCAATTTTAAATCGTTTGTTTGATATGAGTGGCCAATTGAAAATGTGCCTGAAGAGGCTATATGATTCCGATATATTTTTGATATGTTCTGTTCGTTGCAAGCCTATATGAACATTTGATGTTGGGCCCTGGGAATTTTCAGGGGTATCGGATTGGGCGATATTGGATCGACAATCTGAGCCCTTGGGAATTTCTGTATGTTGGATAACTTGGAGGGGTCCTGGAGGTAGGATTCCGAAGAGTTACTCCTGAGACTCGTGATTGACCGTGCTACGGTAATTGTGTCTCAAATATTGTATGGCTCTCCTTGAGCGACGGCTCAGAGAAGCAAAACGGAGGGATAAGGAT
This sequence comes from Handroanthus guayacan, assembly GCA_014898755.1. Classification (NCBI taxonomy): domain Eukaryota; kingdom Viridiplantae; phylum Streptophyta; class Magnoliopsida; order Lamiales; family Bignoniaceae; genus Handroanthus; species Handroanthus guayacan. The sequence continues at coordinate 151,271 of JACFYI010003567.1, read as the reverse complement.
TATATGTATGTTATATGTTAGAGTTATAAGGGTGACAGATCCACCAAACGTTTGAATCAGCCTTATAAGCTTTCTTGACATGAATGTGACATATGATTTATGATACCCGTTTGTTCTGTTCGTTCTGTTGTTCTGAAATATTATATGAAGTCACATTCATGATTTTCGTTCTTGATATGTTCATCGTTGACTCTTGTACTCCAGTCCTATGCCATAAGTTTTACTAAGTCAGTGGACTCATGATTCCATAAACATCATATAGGTTCTTGACCATGGATTGAGTGATTGAAGTCCCATGTTAATATCTGGCGTTCTCTTTGGAATTTATGTCTATAAGCATGTATCTAGGAATGATGAACGTTTAGATTTATGATTCGTTAGGAATGTATAGATTGCTATCTTGTAATAGTTAGAATATCCGGGTGTAATGTTTCGGTTTAGTTAATTCCTGTTTGAACTACAGATATATTTGGCTTGTAAGTTGGATCTTGTAATGTATTTCAAAAATTTCCAGCCTGTATTTTGGAACATCTGAATCGTTAAGTTATGAAAATTGTGTTTTGGAAATTCTGTTTATGGTTTTAGTTAAGTTCCGTAAGCGAGTAGCACTCCGGATTTCGGGGCGGAATGCACTGAAATCTGGGGCATTACAGTGAGCTATGTTTTCTCTTGCTCCGTTGGGTTTTATGTGTGGCAAAATGTCTTCTTCGTTCACCGTGAATCTGGAGCTACAGCAGGACCAAAAATGGCGGAAAAAGGTGATAAAGCTATAAAATTCCCTCCAAGGTAGTTGATGGAGGTAAATTTTCCCTCCACTTCATTGTATTTAACGGCTGAATATGGTTTCCCATTAAAAAGGTAACGGTAGCCCCTTTGAGAGTTGAAATTGACAAAAAAATGGAGATAAAAGACTTAATTCTAGAAAAGGGAAAAGATTGGGACCAAAATCCAAAATGGTCTGACTTATGGGACCAATTTTGCAAATTTTCCTCCAATTACAAATTCTCTTATTCTTGTTTGTTCTCTCTATATACAAAAATAACCATATTTTCTATTAGCCAACTTCAAGGGGAGAGAAGTGAGGTTATTACTTGGTAAGCTTTCAAGTTTAGTTAAGAATTTGTGCTTAAGGTTTATGAATTAGGATATTGGAGAAACTTGGTGATAGCTTTATCTTGGTTGTTATAGGAATTTCTTGAAGGATTAAAGCTTATTACCCAACATCTTGAGGAAATTGCTATAAGGGTAAGGATTTTGCTTCTTCTCTTTCTTGATACTATGTTCTTATTGAGCTATCAATGATATGCCATGCTTTTCTTGAAAACACATACTTCATGAACTTGAATAACCATGAAGTAAATTACCCTTGTTTTGATGATTTTGGGACACATACTCCTATTGAATCTTCAATCTTACCATATGCTATTGATTCTTTGACCTTAGTGGAGAATTACAGGAGTGATATTATGGACAAATTAGGGCTTAACATCTTGAAAGTCAAAAAACACAAAAATTGTAATTTCTTCAATTTTTTTCCTAAAATTTGAAAATTAAAAATCTTGATGATGAGTTTCAAACTAAGTCTAATTTTTTCACATTTGAAGTTCTGCCATCATAACGATTCTAGAAAAAAAAATTACTGTTTACCGAGAGCGACTGCTCCCGTTTTTGCACACGGACGCGCCCGGGGCAGTAACGTTGGGTGTTTTTCCCGCGTTTGCGCCCATTTTTGCGTGCGGATGTGCCCAGAACAGAACCCAAAATTTTATTTCTTGACCGCTTTTTGCTATTCTAAATCCATATTTCACTCCATTAAGCTCTCTTAAATCCGAATATATAATTTATGTGTCTGAAATTCGATTCAAATCGATTGATAATGTCCAAACCTCATTTGAACTTAGAAAATTCTAATTCGGACAAATCTCGTTATCTTTGAAACCTATTGTGTGATCATTTTATGGGCTCTTGGGAAACCTGAGGAGGGATGTTGGGCGGCGTCGGGCAGACGATTGATCCCCTAAAGGGTTTCCTACTCGTTTAGCTAGTTCCGCAAAAGCCTGGGATAGGTTTTTCAAGGACAAACCTGTGACATGTGGACCGTCGACATTTATGCCATATTACATGATCGGGTCACCATGTCGAGTGGCCACTCGAGTGTAGAACCTGTGGAGGGACAAGGATTATGTATTATTTTGGAGTTATAAAGGTGACAGATCCACCAAATATTAGTTCTGCCTTTACTATACGATTTTGTTACTTGTCAATATATTATTGACTTGTTTTACGTTCTTGTTGAGCTACTCGTTTATGTTTGAGATTATCACAATCGTTCGGCATGATTTGTTTCGTTTAATGCTTTGTTGACTCTATACCCATTTTTTCGGATTCCCCTATTCCTTTACCATTGCATAGCTATGACTCTTACTAAGTCAGTGGATTTAATCAATTATGTTACCATGTGTAGGTAAATAAGTTTGGAAGCTTATTGGAATGTAAATATACATTTGTACTTTGTGTTTTCATTTGTAATTATTGATGGTGATGTACGGCTGTGGATTAGAGTTTATGTATGATTTGTAATTAACAGATATCCTAGTGGGTGGCTTGTAGCCACTAGAACCATAGTTTGCGGAGAGTTTATGTAAATATAGTATGCTTAGTTCAATGTTGTAATAGGATAACTTATGGGATGTAATGAAAGTTAAAACCTATGTATAAATGTGTGCTGTAGCTTTTGTCTAAGTATATAGTCCTTGTATGTTTGTTGCTCCGTTAGAGGTCCACCTACCTACAGGTAGTGTTGCCTATTTAGGGACGGTCGTTCCTGGGTTCCGGGGCATTACAATTGTGCTTAGACTATTGCCCGATTCTTGATAAATCTTGATCTTGACTTGCTTGTCATGGAATTCCTTGCTTGGAATATGATCTTTGGGCTCTTGAAAACTAATGTGATCCCTACCCTTGTTGATATATGTGATTATATTGTGATATTGATCCTTGGACAATATGATGATTTATTGGAGTGAAGAAACTATAGACATGAAGGGTTATTCTGAATTTTTTTTTAGCTTTTGAACATGAATCAAGTTTGGAAAATTCTCTTGTCATGTTTAAACTTTCAAAATGTGAAAAATTAAAAGGATAAATGAAGGATTTATATACACATGAACTTTCAGATACTTTTCTTATTTTCAACAAAAAAAATAAAAAAATAAATTGGGTGCGACCTTGCCCCAATATGGGGACACTGCCCCAGGCTACAGGGCACTTTCGCGCCTGTTTTCGAATATGGTTGCGTCTAATCCAAAAGCCTTTTAAGGTGATTTTGACCCCTTTTTTGTATTTATATATCCATAAATCTCTCCAATAAATTATTCAAAGTCCGAAATAGCATTTTATATGTCCAACATTCGAATCGAATCGAATGATTGTGTTTGAGATTGTTTGAAATTTCACATCGATTGAATCGGACCAATCGCAATTGGTTAAAACGCTTTTTGTATTATCCTACGGATGGGTTTGTTTATGTCTGATGTGAGTTTGAAACTTTTAACTATTTGAATCGGACATATTGTGATTGTAACCCCCATTGATTGAATCTATTGTTTAGGCCCGAGGAAGTTTCAAGAGGGACCACTGGGTAGTATTGGGCCACGGTAGGTACCTTGGAGGACTTCTCATTTGTGGACAATTCCATGATTTCCTGGAGGTAAGCTTTTCGGGGAACTGGTCTAAAGACCCGCGGTCGACAGTGCCGATTGACCATACAGTTAGTCCCCTCGAGTGGCCATTCGAGGGAGAGGATGGAGGGATAAGGGATTGATTCGATATGAACCAATTTGGTTCAATGTGTGTGTATATATTTGGGAGTGATAAGGGTGACAAATTCACCAAATATTAATTCTGCCATTTTTTATTATTTGTGTGTATGATATTGAGCTTCTAAACTCATTGTTTGAATTAGCTCTTGGTTATTGAACTTCTAAATTCATTATGTGATTCATCTCTCGTTACTGGACTTCCTAAGCTCATTATTTAATCCGTACTCGATTGTTGGACTACCCAAACTTAATAATTAATTTACCTCTCAATTATTGGACTTTTGGAATTTTCTATTTAAATTGACTCTTGATCAACATGTCCTCTTACCTTACCGTTCTATTCATAGTCATAACTCCTTACTAAGTTATTCGGACTTATGTTTTAAAAATTAACATGTGTATTTAATTAAGTTTCTGGGATACTACCAAGCTTGAAGACCTTAGATCGCTTGTCCTCCATGTATGAACTTTGTGAATATGTAATGGATGAAGTATTGTAAATGTAGAAAGAATCATTTTGACGTGTAATTGTTATGAATCATTATGAATATATGTCTATAAGTTTGATATGGAAATGTATTCTGAAGTTTTAGATAGAGACTCCTGAGTTTGGAGACATTTTGGCAAGAAATTGAATTTGTAATAATTGGTAGTATCTTTATGTACCATGAACTTATGATTGTAAAGTTTGGTATCTTATGGATTATTGAGATTTTGAGGCTTGTAAATAACTATATGATTGATCATGAGTTCATTAGTACACCGCTGCATCATATTTTGAAGTTTAAATTTTAGAAAATTTCCTTCCCGGGCAACGTCACGGCCTAGGAGCAAATGCTCTAGGTTCATGTCGTTACAATTGATGGGATCGTTTATGTTTTCTTAATCTAATTGACTCATGTTGAATTTTAGTGGAATTGTCTTTTTTAAGTGAAAAATAGTTGAGAGAATTTTTGGTAAAGAGAAATTTTTTTTAGAATAGATGGGTTATTATGAGAAGGGTAAAAATGTTCAAGTATACTGTACTTAGAAAAGGTTATACTGAAAATAGCATTTTAGTAATAAATCTTAATACCGATATACTTTATTTCTTGCAAAACAAATTAGTTTCATATAATAAAGTCACGTCGTATTAATTGAATTATTATATCTCTAAAATTGCAAACTAAATGCATTAAAAGCAATGAAATAAGATTATGACACATGTAATAATCATTATACGAAATCAAAAATTACACGCATTAAAAGCAGTGGGATAAGAATATGATAAATGCAAATAAATTGCAATAAATTTTTATAAAGTTGCACTTGCAATAATTTCACTTATTATCATTTTTATTAATACAAAACAAAATGTTGATGATCAGCCTTTGGTACAACAGCAAGCAAGATCTAGAGCAGAGAAACCATAACAATAACCACCAAGCTGGTAACCTTTGCTAATGCAAGCTTTGTTGCAGTCTTCAAAGTCTGAACATTTCCCTATGCAAACGAACGGCTCGTTTATCCCCTTAACCACTTGCCCTGCAAATTAATCGCATAACAATCACTTATTTCTTTTTGCTTTTAAAAATTACCTAAATCTTACAAAAGTTATATACACTGGATTGTATTCGATGCTTGAAATTTATATCAAACGCCACTAAATTAAGTAAATCCATCCATGATGAATTAATCTAGGTGAAAATTTAAAATTTCAATGCAATCTAAAGTCAAAATTGAAACCTAAATTTTCAATGTACGCATAGGCTTCTCAATAATCTAGTCTTTTAGTAATTAAAATTTTCAGCAAAAAGAAAAATCAATTAAATCAGTTATTTGAATTTAATAAGAAAAACTAATTTACATCAAAATAGCCCTACAACTCAAGGCTGCGTTCTCATCACAATTTATTGAGGGAAAAAGGGAAGTCACGTGAAAAAAGGACTATGATCTTCGATCATTAACGATGTCTTTGAAGGAATCCATTCGGAAATTTTTTCCTTCTATGATCCTGAATTTTAGAAAGGAAAATATTAAGGAAAAGTTTTTGCTGCTTCAACATTTTTAGCATTGACTTTTGAATTTTTGCCCCTCTTTTCACATTTTCCACACTCATTTCCTTGATCCAAACATAGTATTATCATTAATAAACACATTTTTAAATTAAAATTGTATGTATTTAACTTCTAAAAACAATACTCGATAAAATAATCTTCTTTCTCTTGAAAATGGATTAATAATTGATGTGAAGGAAATAAAATCACCTGAAATGAGGACCAAAATCAGGCATAGAATTCCCAAGAAATAGTTGTTTTGAGCACCAGAAGCCATGTTAGCAATAAACTGAGAGATAGCTCTGGTAATAAATGTACTTTCACAACACTGTGTGCAGGAGTGGTGGACTACAAAACAGTCAACACGATTGCCCTTTTATAGATAAGAATAAGGGATAATTACCTGTACACCCCATGAGATATACGATAATTATCAAAATATTTCCTAATGTTTGGATAACTATCATCACATCCCCTAGTGTATAGTACAACAAATGCATAATTACAATTACACCCTTAAACGTATGCATAATTATAGCTGGGCCCCATCGGCTAATACATAATATCACAATTACATCCCTTCATATAGGGGATGTACTTGTAATTAATGTTTAGAATTTTCATGGGATGTAATGATAACTATCCAAATCTCAAAGAGTATAATGATAATTATTCAAATATCAAGAGATATTTTGATAATTATGATAGACCTTAGAAGGTGATGAGATAATTATCCCTAAAAATAAAGCATTTAGGTTGCATGTGAATCCAAACCCTGCGTTTGGGGCGAAAAATCAGGGAAAAAAAAAAGAAAAGAAAAAGAAGAAAATTTTCAAGTTAGTTAGAAAACGCTTGGTACTTGATCCAAACATAGCATAGATATTAGCAAGAAAAAAAATAAAATATGTAAAACAAAAAGCATGACAAGTTATATTTTTAAGTTATATTTTATAATTTTTAAAGAGAAAAAGTAGTTTTCTTTTAGTGCCTTTTCTGCTTTCATTTTTACTTTCAATTTTCACATTTTCAAAATTAGAAATGAAATTTATTTCTTCATTAATTTTGTGTGAACATGAAAACATACTTGGATTAATAGATTTATAAAATATTACTTTATAACATAAAAAGAAATTTTATGAAATATTGATTTTATAGGACTGGAAAGGAAATTTTACTTAAAAAGTGGTAATGAAAATGATATTTTCATTTATTTTGGATCTTAGTATTTTTTTTTTTTTTTTTTTATGTCAATTCGTCATGATATAGGAGATTATTCCATAGGGAAACAGACATCAGGACCCAAGGGTAAAAGAAAGGAGACTGCAGCGTCCTTGGCTAGGAGACAATAATTCTAAACTTGTAGATATGACTTCATTGTTTGAGTCAACCAAGGAGAATCGATAAAACGATACGGGAATAATTATGGCCGCCACATCCCAAAAAATAATTTATTATATAGTAATTAATAGATTGTTTTCTTTAGTACCAGGGGCGAATATTTTCTCCAATTTTAAAATTTTTAATTGATTAAAGCATTCAATGAATTAGATCCAATTATAAATACCCGTAATTCAAATAAATTAGTCGAATACAATAAGCAATCTAATTGTTAAACATTCAAAGAATTTTTGTCTTTTGATAATATTTTTTATTAAATTAAAAATCTTTATATAATATTAATAAAGGCTTTTAAACACATGCAATATAATGTGTTGGCCTAATATTCATACTTTCTCATTCATATTAGAGCTTAACCTTATAAATATTTAGGGATCATTATCTCTACATATCCTGGGGTTTTGCATAACTATCAAAATATATCCTGAAGTTTGGCATAATTATCAAAATATATTCTGAGGTTTGGATAATCACCGTTACACTGCCTACCATTAGTATTAATTACATTGAAGCATGATTTCAATTACGCTCAATTCGATTACAACCCGTGAGCAACATTGATAAAGTGTTCGAGGTTGATATGTAGGGCTTTGTATTAATATGTGTGGAGATTTACAAGAATGACCTTAGATAAAGGTCTACAAATATCACAGGACCTCAACTACTTTAGTGAGAAAACAATACTAGATGCTTGGTGCAAAATAGCAAGATGGTAGCGACCTAATGAATAGTAACTTGTTCTTGCATTGATGACATAATATGGTATTTAGAGTGCTGAAATTGTACTATCAACACCTTTGCACGTGGCATCATTCTGGAACTCTTGTCAAATAGATCTATGGTTGTAGATCTGGGTCATAACTTCCGAATCCTTCGAGTCAAGATCAGGCAGTCCAGGAACCATACCAAAGTATGCGGATCCTTGTGCTAAAAGTTGCTGTATGAGGCCCACAAGGTTATTTTGGGTATTGTAACCCCTATTTAATATTTCCCACATCAGATACATAATTAAAGTTACATGCCTAATCTAAGGGGCCTACTTGTAATGTTTAAGAATTTTTGGTTTAATTGTAATTGTCCATTAGTTAAATTAACAGTATAGAAGCAACGGTAATTATTCAAACTTGAGGGGTAGTTTGGTAATTATTTATATATATATCAAGCCACATATTAGTTAAAAAACAGGGAGGTAGTGGTAAAAGAAGAAAAAAGAATGCCAACTGTGTAATATAAAATGGACAACTATAATGTAAAATAAAGGTTTATGACCAAGACTTTAACATTTGGGCCAATTTAGAAAAGTTCCAAAAACTCATCTTCTGCAAATGATTATGTAAAGATTATTTAATATAATTATATGCAACCCAAAATAAAAAGAAAATAGAAAAATATTTAATCTAGCCTGATTTTTTATTAGATTTTAGATATCTATTAAACTCGAAGATGGTGTTAATAAGCATAAACTATAGTGCCCCGAACTAGAGCCTTCACTCTTAGAATGGATTGCAACTAAAATGATACCATTGCACCAAAGATGACAACTTCTACTAATAAAATTTTTAATGATACAATCTTTCATGATACAAACTTTCAAAATTTAGAAGAGAAGTAAACAAACTATACTAGCTTTGAAAAGATGAAAGCCAAAATTCATTTAGTTACGAAACTTTCCCTTTGTCTTAACCTGCAAAATGTCTTAAAAATGTAAGTTCACAGAATTTAGTAAAATCTATGGTCAAAGAAAAGAATGGAATATATGAGCAGGATGGGAACAATAGAGTAACCCAATAATGATAGAACATGAAACAAAGCATGGCTAAACTGGTTATTTGATGGATCTGTTACCCTTATAAATTCAATAAAATAACAATCCTTATTCCCCCCAATCCCACCTCGAGTGGCCGCCCGAGGGATATAACAATGCTGGCACAGTCAATCACGTGTTAGAGTATCAGGCTCTTGGTATGCCTAACCTCCAGGCAATCGCGAGCCAACCAACAATGGGAGAAATTTGGTAGGAGATTTTCGACGGCCCGATGCCGCCCACTTTCCCTTACCCAAGATCTTCGGGCCCAACAATCAATATCATTCAAGTTTCAAATCAGAGGAACCAATAATTTCAATATAATCAAGTCAATATTTCCAACAATCAATCGATAAGCAATAATCACGGGATGAATTCATCAATAATTACTTACGATCATCAATAAGAGGACATAGAAGCTTAAGAAGGGTTAAAAAGGTTTAGCTTTTGGAATGGGCGAAAATTTGAGATTTTTATAAAATATAAAATGTTCTAAGTTGAGAAAAATCATTTCTTTGAAGTACGTAAATATTTTGAAAATTTGAGATGAAATTTCAAATAAAAATAAATTCTAGGATATCTAAGCTCACTAGGGTTTACGTAGAAATGAACAAAAGAAGGGATCATGATTTCCAATGGGCAAGAATCACATACGATGAATAAATCGATAGAATTGATGAATTAATGAAAAATCGGTAGAGAGTAATTATAAATTTTACCTAATATTTCCTTCAAAGATTTTCTATAAATTTTCAAAGATCTCTCCTTCTAACTTCCTTCTTTAACTCCAAAGTTGGATT
>JACFYI010003567.1:96739-111707 GCA_014898755.1 Handroanthus guayacan | reverse complement strand
TCGAGTAGCGATTTCCGGTCTAGGGACGGATGTTCTAGATCCGGGTCGTTACATCATCCTCCACCTACTTTGTGAATGTTTCACTTTTCTCATTGTTAGCATTCGAAGCAATTACATCCGGTGGGCTCTGAGTAAAGACATAGGTCCTTTTGTTGAAGTCAAGAATAATCTTTAGGTTTCTTAACCAACGTGAAAGTTTGGTTTGGTAAGCTTATTAGTTTCCAAAATCGCAGCCAGTGAAATTTTATCCATTTTGATTTGATTTCAAATATCTGCAAAGTAACGTCAAAGAGAATATAAGTATCTATTTAACCAATATTATTAAACATGATTGTGGTCTTCAATCATGAGTTACCTCCCACTATTTATTCAAATTTTATGCATTCACATAAAATTAGAGAAATCTAATTTCCTAATAGGACTTAAGGTTCTAGAAATTATTTAATGGACCTACGACTCATGAGATATTCATAAATAATTTCTAGGTATGTAACTTTTATCAATTGCATCACTTATACAACCTTTAAATACTTTGCTTCATTTTTCATATAGATTCACGACTCATATAGCATCTATATTCCTAAATGTTAAGTTATTAACCTACCAATCTTGATTTAGTAGTAACCTAATTATGGACATTTCTTGACTTGTGAGACAGTGCTATAGTTGAATTATTATTAAACTCTTACATCTAATACCAAGGAAGTGACGATTACCTCTATTAAATACATGTTCCACGACTCATGAGACAACCCATACTTAATGTTAGCCTTCGACATCACATTCTTGTTGGTGCAAGGCATGGATAATTAAATCTCATTTGATTACCTATTAATTGACTTAATATTCAATAATCTTGGACACTCCAAGTGAGGGATTTGTTTGGTTTGGAAGACCTCATTACATTTAATTATCTTATTTAGGCTATCTATCTTGAGTGTCCATCACCATACATCAAATGATAATAAACATAAAGAAACATAAGTAAAAGCCTGGCATGCTCCTAGGGGGATGATTATAAGCCACTAACCAAATAATGCACTTGGGGCCATAGTGCATTATCTTGTTAATTTTTAGATGAGTAATTAAAAGAATAGATTCTATCTATTACACATGTATCCCATGTATACATGAGTTTCAAGCCTTGAACTCTTTCATTCTCCCCGATCTTCTTACAATGACCTCCAAAGTAGAAATTAAAAAAAAAAAAAAAAAAAAAAGACCTCACCCATCCTAAATAACTACTCCCATTATGAGATTGAAGCAAGAGGTGTGCAAGACCCATTTAATTACATACCCAAAATTAATCAAATATAATCAAATAAGACCATTTTATTTGGGCTCATAATCATCCTAATCATCCATTCAAAAATATACATTCATCAAACAAATACATGAATTTAAATTTATCAAGTGGAATTAAATAGTGATCATCGTATGACCACTAAGTGTTTGATAATTCAACACATATATCCTTTACATAGTTAAATTGACTTAATCTTAAAACATGCATATTAACCTGTAGTTATGAAGTTTTAAGCATAGTTATCATAATAATTTCATCACAAACATGGTGAAAAAGTTGTATAATAATTATACGTTGGAGTTAGGATCAAACTAAGACGATATTGGACCAAACGGAGCACAAAAACTCACAAAAACTCATAGCTATTGAATGAAATACACATGGTCAGATTTGGACAGAGGTCCAGTGACCAAAAAAAAAAAAAAGTTCGTTTCAAAATTTCAATCCGTTTTTGTGCAATTGGACAACCCAATTTCCAACATTCAATACAAGTATTATACACTTAAAACATTTTAAATCATCAAATTCCTGCTCCAAACTTCAAATATAAAGATGAATCTAACATTCATCAATATGCACAAACTAAGCAAAATTCAATCTAGTTGAATCACCAACACTAAATCTCAATTTAGCACATAGTGAATCAAACTCATCAACCTCAGATAAGAACCATAAGATTCATGATCTCAATTCATCAAATGAATTAAAACATAAATCAACATATCAATTTATCAAATGAATTAATCCATTCACATAGAATCCAAAAACTATGGGATAAGATGGCTCTGATACCACTTGAAAGTGGTGGAGATGATCTCAAAACAACAAAAACATGGTGTAACGAAAATAAATTCAGCAATTGAATAATTGAATTTACATCAAATGCAAGAGATTATCCCAAAATCAAACTTATGCCAAATGGAATTTGGATTTAGAGATAGAAATACTCTTCTAAGACTTGATGATGGTAGATGCTTCAAGTCCTTGAAACTTCACTTTAATGATTTGGTCTTCTTAGCCAAAGTATGAACTAAAGAGAAATCCTCCAACAATCCTTCTGGATCTTCATAATTCTTCAAATGAAAATTTCAAAAGTAGAGGAAATCTTCAAAATGATCAACGCCTTGATGTTTCAAGCTACGACCAAACAACTACGGAGATCTATTGCAGCTTTTGCAAATCTTCGATAGTGATCACTCTTAATCCCCAACGATCACTCTCAATCCCCAAGTAAACGATTTCTAAAAATATCCACATGCGTCTATGTGTCTAACACACAAGAAAGAATCGAAAGCTAAATTGGCAAAATTCTTGCAAGAGAAGTTGGAGAAGATGGAGAAACTAACAACTAGAATTTTGGAGGAAAAATTTTGAAAAATATGTAGGCCAACAACCCCTTATGCGGTAGCCCATGTGTGCCTTTTATAGCAAGTGAATGCCACAAGACATTAGGTGATGAAAGGTGTGGAGGTGGGAAGGTCCTAAAGGTTCCCACCTCCACACCTTCCATACCTCTACTTGTTACTTATTAGTCCATATGTTGCTTAAGTGGCAATTTAATTCCTATTTAATTAAATTCATAATTTAATTAAATCAAATTAATTTGTCATTTAGTTGACCTTTACCAAATGGGTCTCTTTACAAAATCCCTTTCATGGGCCTCATAAATTGATTTTAATTCACATGTACCAATTAAATTAATCAAATTAATTTAATTAGATCAATTAAATTACTTCTTCAATTTAAGCAGGTCAACTTGACCCATCATGTTGACTTTTGACCTAGAATGCCCAGTTAAATAAACACCTTAATTTAATTGGATTATTCTTAATCAATAGACATTATTAATTTGGCCTTATAAAATCGGCCCCAAGAGAATTAAATTAACATCTAATCAATTATTTGGGATCTGTTAGAGTAGTGCCCTGCAACCAATTAAATTTGGCTTTATCATTACTGCTCTTCTGTAAACAATCTTATTTTTGCAATATAAATAAAATGGCCATCTTCTTCATATTCTCGTAAATTGTCTCATCAACAATCGATATGGAAGAAGTCATTTAGATCATATAAGGCTATGATGCTAGGTCACGCATATGATGGTGATTGTGACGCCTCCCGAAATCCTGGTAGTGTTCTGACCCGAGACCCAAGGTGCGACACTCGCATTCTAAACATTCAAAACCAATATGTTCCAAAAATCGATTCAGAACTAATATATTACAATCGTTCAAACTAAATTCCAAAATATCGATATAATAATGATCCCAACTAAGTTCCATGATATACTATTACATGCCAAGAGTTCAAAATACATAGAGCAATCTAGCCTATCAATACAATCCAATGTTTTATACATTTCATAAGCCCAAAACATGAGGTCGATCCAAATACAAAACTAAGTCTAAAAGCGATCGACTAAGCCAAAATACAATAGAGTTTACAAATCCAAAACAAGCTATACAACCTATCAAGCTTCATTCATTCAATCGATCAAGATTCAAGAACCTACATGTTAAATAGGGTCATGAGTCCACTGACCCAGTAAAACTCATAGCAGGAACGAGAATAAGAGGTTCAATGAACATAAGCATAGCAAACAATAGGACAAGAATGTGATTTGGATAACAATTCAAGACAGTCAAGACGATCAATATACATATATACATATCAGAAACATTTATCACATTCGAGTTAATAGGCTGAAACAAGCTACTTGGTAGGTCTATCACCCTTATAACTTCAATATAAATATTTCACCTTATCCCTCCAACTCCCGAAAGAGCTCAATCAATCAAAAATCACAGCCGACGTACGTGCTTAGGGTAGCGCTTCAGAATTCTACCTCCAGAATTCATCCGAACTACCCAACAATCAGGGGCTTGAGGGTCTTAGTCGACAATTCGATATTACCCAAGTTCGATCCCCAAGAAATCCCACAAGGGCCCACAATCAATCAATCGTATGGCTTAGAAACAAAATGGACATTCAATCAATCAATAAGCTGGCATGGCATAACGTTCTATGGCCAACAATATCAAATAACATTTCAAATAGGCCAAACGTATTCAATCAATCAATCATTTCGAAAATTAGACTATGGACTAGAGGATGTTCATTTCAAAACTTTGTATTACGTTAGAAAGATCGGATATGGACTTTACGTGACATAAAATAAGATTTTGAAACAAGAAAAATCAAGTTAGAATCAGAAATGGGCGCTTGGGTGCGCAAACGGGCGCTCGAGCGCCAAAAACATAATTTTTGGGCCGAGGCTGGGCGCTAGGGTGCCCATATTGGTGCTTAAGTGCCCAAGCCACTGGAAAAATTGGTCTCTTCCCCGACAATGAGCGCTTGGCCGCCCAACAACGAGCATTTGAGCACTGACTCTCGGGTAGAAATTTGATTTTTCGTCTTTTGATTTTCTTCGAATTTTTGATCTAAAAATACATTTTTGAGGTTCTCATATACGTAAAAATATTTATAAAATATCGTTTCAGATTTTGGTTTTGAAATTTTTCGAAAGATCGTTTTAACATCAAAATATACGGTTATGTCCATATCACCCATTTTTCAATCGTTCTTAGTTCATTGTTTCTCTTACTCTATGGTCCATCGTTCAAACTCAATCCCACGTATCGGTATAAGAGTCAAGGACGAATCATTTAGCATGGGATTTACATATTTAAAGAGTTGAGCATAGATTGGCAAAGATGACAAAACAACAACATAAGTTCTCATGCTCGACATATCAATGGATATCAAATTCTCAATAGCTTAAACATGCTTGATTCATGAAGGAAAAGCTGAAAAATACATGCTCATGAGGAGGAGAAGCCATAAGTCTTACCTCTTGTAGCAAAATCTCGAAGATGTAAACGTTTCAAGCTTAGTTCCAAAGACCTAAAGCCACATTTACATTCATGTCAAGTTCTACATATAACCATCACATTATTCATCCTTAAATCATATTCATAAGCTTAACTTACCAAGTGCAAGAGCGAGAGTTTACACACACAAGAATTCCCTTAGTGCTAAAATCGGTTGAGAGAAGCAAGAAAACAAAATGAGCCAAAGTGTTTTGATTAGAGAAATCTTCTAAGTATGAGAGAGCTCAATTTTTCTACAAAAACTTGTGACCAACTTGGGGCTTATTTATAGAGGAAGATGGGGTCAAAATGAGAGAATCTTAAAGTTTAAACCCCTCAAAATAATTTTCTAATGCATAGAGCTAGGTAGGGTGGCTTGGATGGATGGATGGATGGATGGAGTCCAATCCATCATAAGGGTGGTGGCTGCTATGGCTGGCTCTTTTCTGCAGTATTCTTCTTTCTTTTTTTTTTTGAATTTCAATTATGCTACATTTTGGTCAACAATAATGGCTAAGTATTAGGTTATATCTTGGGCTTGTAAATTGGGCTTTTTGGGTTGAAAATCGATGAGGAAATGAAATGTGTTTGCTCGAAATATTTTCGGACGCATGAAACATGTTTTAGTTTTAAAACGAAGCTCGATTTTGAAATCAAATAAATTTTTGATAAATCGGCGATTCAAAAATTTTGATTTAGGGATTTCTCGGGTGTTACAGTGATCATGAAACTCGTCTCTGGATATCTTGATCTTAAACTCTCCAAGTCATAGAATTCTTGACACGAGGGCATCTTGGATTCAGATAAACTTGCACTAGTGATGTATGATTCAAGGAGTTGAATCATTGCCCCGTTTCATGGGTAATCGATGTAGTTGACACCTGTGCATGTTAGTGGGTACTTGTTAGAAGAACAAGTCTACTGAGAGACCCGACATAGAGAATTTCATGAGATAGCTGTGGTGGCATTCAGTGATGGATTATTCTCTATCTTACGATAGTGCATATAATTAATCCTTAGACTTGAAGGACCATGGTAACCTTATAGTAGGTCCTTGTTCTTTGATGTGCGTCTCGATTACTGATTAGCGGATCATATGAGGTGCACGTTAGGTGCAAGCTATCTACGTATAGAGGTTTACGAGTTCCAAAAAATGATCCATTTTCTCATCTTGATGAACGAGTATATCTCTTATGTTTTCTATGATGATTCGATTTAAGAAAATCCTTGCGTAAGGTGGTGTATCGATTTGGAAAGGAGTTTCCAAAGTCAATGACACAAATGAATCAATCATTAAGAATAGATGTATAGTTATTGGGCTATTAGGGATGCCGAAAATATCTTAACCGTAGGCCACAATCGGGAGATGAAAAACGGAGGGACTGTATTTGCATGGCACGCGTAAGTAGATGAGGTTCGCACCACAATTAATTCACCAATAAATTGGGCTCTATAGGCTTGTGGTTAGACATCGACTATGGAGATTGAGTACTATAAAATTAATAGAAATTAATTCTATAGGTAATTAATTAAATGGTTTAATTAATTATATATTGTAAAGAGTTAAGAGCCCATGTCTAATTAATTGATGAACCTAATGGGTCACACGCCTTCCTCGATTTAGTCACGATATGAATTTAAGTGGAGATTCTTTAATTGGATTATAGATAATCGCTTAAATTAGAATTAGACAATTAAAGAGAGATTTGACTAAAAATCAAAATATTTGACCAAAGTCAAAATTGGTCTTATTGAATAGATTAATTTGAAGAGTCAAATTATTCTAATTGAATTAATGGTTAATTTGATTCAATTAAATTCAATAGTTGAATTAATTGGTTCAAGAAGATAAATTAAACTAGTGGGAAAATAATTTTAGGTATTTAAAGTGAATTAGAATCTATGTAGTACTTTAATTAATTGGTTAATTAAAATTCCACATAGATTGCAACTTGGATGCCATGTAGGCTAAGATATTTTGAAGAGAAGAATCTAGATTCTTCCCTCCAAAACTACCTTGCCAACTAAGCATCCAAGTTGGCAAGGATCACACTTTAGAAGATCTAAAATCTGAAAAAAAATTTCCTCCAAGTTTACTTTTTTCATCTCTCAAATTCTCTCTTAGATTTATACTTAGATCTAATCTCTAACCATAGATCTTGAGTGATAATCAAAGAAGAAGAGTGGATCTATCATTAGAGGTGTGATTCCACTTGAAACTTGTTGATCAAAAGTTGATCACGTTTTTGAAGGGCCACTCACATTTTTCATCAAGTTTTTGGAGGAGTTCTTCGTTTTTCTTGATCACTCCTTGAGAGATTTGAAGATCTAATTGGAGAATTGGATTGGAATCATCAAGAGTTGGTGGAAATCAAGTTTTGGAGAAGATCAAACATCAATTCAAGAAGAGATCCACCTATTTGGTTTTCTTGAAGAGTGTTCGGTCAAGCTTGTTCTAGAGACATCAAAGGTTGGTTTCCTCTTCTCTAATCTAAATTCTAGACTCATATGAGGATCCTATGAAGATTTAGGCTTTTATTTCCGCTGCGTTTTATTTTATTTTAGTCTAATCTCACCTTCAAGTCAGAAATTAACGTTAATTCCACACCTAATCACAAGATCAACATCAACAACTCCAATCATTCAATCATATTGAATCTAAACATGCTAGATCATCATATAGCATCAATATACATGTATTAGATTAGATCTAGTATGGTTTGGATAAAAAACTCATCAATTAGACCATGAAAAATGTGTTAAGAACATGTTGGTGTTTTCTGGAAAACCATGCACATATGACTCTCGGGTTTGACATCTTTTTGTACACCAAATGGCTTTGTTTCTTTTCTCTTTAATTTTCTAAATCATCTACCATGTGTGGGAACCTATGGTTTAAATTTGGTGATTTTTGAAGTTAAAGAGAATTTTCTAAAAATCTTAGCACATGCACTGCCTTTAAGACCCGAGAATTATATAGTCTATGCACTGACCTTGCGGAAATAAAATCATTTCATGCCCTAATTGATGTTGTTTTCGTATTCCTTAATTTTCTAAGTAATCTAAAATGAGTTGGGAATCTATGGTTCAAATTTGGTGATTTTTAGAATTAAGAAAAATTTATTAGAAGTTTTGAAACGGGGGCTGCCGGTCAGACTCGAGGCAAATTATGAATTTGTCATTTGAAATTTTAATAAAGTTTTGATCCAAATCTTGATGTAATTTGATCTCTCATGGTGTTTTAAATCATTCCCAAGTTGTTGGAGGGTTTTAGAAATCTTAAGATGATTTAAAACCACGTTTAATTCGACATTTAATTGATGATTTTCATTAAACAATTTCCAGTGGTATATGATGCACTAACTTGCTTTTAATTATATATTCATGTGATGAATATTTATTTAATTTCAAGCATTTATATGATGGATGTTTGATATTGAATGGATATATGAGATGATTATGAGCCTCATTAAAATGATTTTAATGATTTGATTTATTGATTAGGTTTGTAATTAAATGGGGCTTGCATGCCTCCTTTCCATCTTGTAATGAGAGTAGTTTTAGGATGGTGATGTCTTCTTTTTCTTTTACTTGAAGGCCATGTACACCTGGTGTATAATGTAATAAAAAAAAAAAAAAGATGAAGGAGTTCAAAACATGAAGGCCATGTATGCATGGTGATGCATATGTAATGAGATTTAATGTTCCATGCCTTCCACCAATAAGTATGTGACATGAGATGCTACCGGGTGGGCATATTGGTTACGTCTCGTGGGACATGCCTACTTGGAAAGCTATGATCATTACTTCAAACATGTGATGCTCTTTTAATTAGTTCAATTATGGTATTGGCTACATCTCATGGGATGTCCATAATTGAGTTAATTGTAAAGAATGATTGGTGGGTCAAACTTAACATCAAATCGTATAGATAGCTACGTCTCGTGGGTCTATACGAAAGATAAGGCAAAATTATTTTAGGGGCTGTATAGTTGATGCAATTGGTAAAGCTAGTTACCTACCTAAAGAGTTATTTGTAGATGGCTGCGTCTCGTAGGCCTATAAATAATTTTTAAAGGCCCTAAAACCTACTAGGAAATATGATTTCTCAAATTTTATGAGAGGGCATAAAATTTGAAGAAAATAGTGGGAGATAACTCATGATACAAGACCATATTATATTTTAAAATATTGCACGAATAAATGCTTATATTCTCTTCTTCGCTTTTGTAAATTTTTTAAAAAACAATTTCAAATGGCTAAAAATCTACTCTCCGTAATTTTGGAAGCTAATAAACTCACTGGTCCTAACTATGGTGATTGGCTACAAAATTTAATAATTGTGCTTGATTCCGAGAAGAGGACTTATGTTCTGACACAAAGTCTCCCCGATACCACCCCCAATGATGCAACAGCAGACATGCGGGAAACCGTCAATCGTTGGCGGGAAGATGATCTTCAAACCCGGTGGCTACAAAATTTAATAATTGTGCTTGATTCTGAGAAGAGGACTTTTGTTCTGACACAAAGTCCCCACGATACCATCCCCAATGATGCAATGGAAGACATGCGGGAAATCGTCAATCGTTGGCGGGAAGATGATCTTCAAACCCGGTGTCTAATGTTGGCTTCAATGTCAAGTGAGCTCCAAAAATCTTACGAGCACATGAAGCATGCTAGTGAGATATACATGCACTTGGAGGAGTTATACTCGGTGCAAACGCATTGTGAACATTATAACACCTACAAGGAATTGTTTAGCGCACGAATGGTTGAAGGATCAAGTGTTCACGAGCATGGTTTGAAAATAATTTCTTTAATTGAAAAGCTTGAAAAATTTGATGTTGTTATGGATAACGATCTTTACATAGACTTGATCCTTCAATCGTTGTCAAGCTCATTTGACTAATTCGTCATGAATTTCAACATGAGTAAACTCGACGTGACAGTTAACGAGTTAGTTAATATGCTTGTTATGACCGAGTTTAAGTTAATATGCTTGTCATGACCGAGTTTACTATGAAGAAAGACAAGACGGTATTGGTTGCTTCAACTTCTAAAGCCCATAAGGGCAAGATAGGGAAAAAGAAGAAGAAAAGTTCTTCTTCTAAAGGTAAACAAGTTCCAAAACCATCGGGTGGAATCAAGAAGAAAGTCAACACTAAAGAGGACAAATGTTTTTATTGTGGATAGATTGGGCATTGGAAGAGGAATTGTAAGAAGTATTTGACTTCTTTGAAAAATGGTATGTTCTTTGTTGAAGTTAATATTTCGATTAACAACGATACATGGATATTTGATACCGCATGTGGTTCTCACCTTTGCAAGTCGTTGCAGGGGATACAGAGGCCCAAAAGACTAAGTAAAGGGGATGTGATCCTTAGGATGGGAAACGGTGCAAGAGTTGACACCAAAGCCTCAGGCCTAGTTACTTTAGCATGTAATAATCAAAAGTTAGAATTGAATAATTGTCTCTTTGTACCGTCCTTATTGAAGAACATTATCTCCATCCCTGTGTTGGACAAAGAAAATTATAAATTTTCTTGCAAGAATGAAAAATATTTTCTTTCTAAAGATGGTTCTTTAATTGCTACTGGTACATTGACAAATGGGTTTTACACCCTAAATTCTAACTATACATTATTACAAATTCAACGAGAGAACAAAAGAAAATCGGATGACCATAACCAAGCATACTTGTGGCATGCTAGACTTGGGCACATTTTCAAAAATAGGATAAGTAGGTTGGTTGCCTCAGGGTCACTTTCTATAAGTAACATTGAGGAGTTACCGACTTGCGAGTCTTGTTTGAAGGGAAAAATGACTAAGTCACCATTTGTTGGACAACTGGAACGTGCCACTAGACCATTAGAACTAGTTCATATGGATGTATGCGGGCCACTAAGAGTTAATGTTCGAGGTGGTTACAATTACTTCATTACGTTTACTGATGATTATACACGATTTGGATGGGTGTTTTTCATGAAGCACAAGTCCGAAGCTTTTGAAATGTTCAAAGTGTATAAGAATGAAGTAGAAAAATAACTCGAACTAAGTATAAAAAGTCTTCGATCTGATCGAGGAGGTGAATACTTGAATGACGAGTTTCTTGGTTATTTAGAAGAGAATGGAATTCTCGCACAGTGGACTCCTCTTGCTATACCATAGTTGAATAGTGTAGCGAAACGTAGAAACCGTACCTTGTTGGACATGATACGATCTATGATAAGTTTCACAGATCTTTCTCTTTTATTTTGAGGCTATGCCCTCAAAACAGCAGCAAAGTTACTTAACATAGTACCTTCTAAGTCGGTGCCCAAAACAGCACATGAGATGTGGTATAACAAAGCACCATTGTATTCTTATTTGAAGGTATGGGGGTCTCTCGCTTATGTCAAGAGACTAATGGGAGATAAGTTGGATGCTAAATCCACCTTATGAATATTTGTGGGTTACCCCAAAGAGTTTGCGGGTTATTACTTCTATGATCTTGCAGAACAAAAGGTATTTGTTTCGAGAAACGTTACCTTCTTGGAGAAGGAATTTCTATTAGATAGAAAAGGCGAGATCATGGAACTTGATAAAGTTCACAATCAAGAAGAAAATCCACAACTAATAAAAGCAGATGAACCTCAAAATACACAACTTTCCAAAAGGTCTGAGCGGATCAGGAGAGAGCCTGAAAGGTTTGAATTTCTTCATGAGATCGATCAATCGGATAGTGATTCGAAGACCTATCAGGAAGCCATGTTAGACATGGACTCGAGACACTGACAACAAGCTATGCAATCCGAAATGGACTCCATATACTCCAATAAGGTTTGGACCTTAGTTGATCCACCAGAGGGTATAGTACCCGTTGGATGCAAATGGATCTTCAAGCGCAAGCTGGGAGTTAATGAGAAGTTGTAACATATAAGGCGAGATTGGTGGGCAAAGGATATATACCCAGCGACCGGGTATAGACTTTGAAGAAACCTTCTCTCTTGTTGCAATGCCTCAGTCCATCAGGATTTTGCTCGCCATAGCTGCATATTATGACTATGAGATATGGCAAATGGATGTGAAAATCGCTTTTCTTAACGGTAACCTCGATAAAGATATTTATATGGAGCAACCAGAGGGCTTCATATCCAAAGGGAGCGAGTAAAAGGTTTGCAAGCTCTAAAGGTCCATTTATGGACTTAAGCAAGTGTCTCGAAGCTGGAACATACGTTTTGATGAGACGGTCAAAGGGTTTGACTTCATCAAAAATGTGTATGAGCCCTGTGTGTACAAAAAATGTAGTGGGAGCACGGTGCAATTTTTAGTGCTTTATGTAGATGATATCTTATTCATTGGAAATGATGTGGGAGCCTTAAAGTATACTAAAACATGGTTATCTACACAATTCTCCATGAAAGACTTGGGAGAGACATCTTTTGTATTAGGAATACGGATCTATAGAGATAGATTGAAAAGATTGTTGGGGCTCTCCTAAAGTTCGTATATAGACAAAATACTAAAGCAGTTTAGTATGGAAGAATCCAAGAGAGGATTCCTCCCCATGAGACATGGACTGCATCACTCAAAGTCTATGGCCCCAAATACGGAAGAAGAGAGACGTAGGATGTCTGGCATATCTTATGCCTCTGTTATAGAAAGTATAATATATGCAATGCTAAGTACGAGACCGGATGTAGCGTACGCTCTAAGCGTTACGAGCCGTTTTCAATCCAACCCTGGTGAGAGTCACTGGAGTGCCGTAAAAACAATTCTTAAATACTTGAGAAAAACTAAGGAATTGTTCTTGTTTACGGTGGTGGAGAATTGAAACTAGAAGGGTTTTCGAATTTTAGCTTCCAATCCGATATAGATGACAACAAAATCGTTGCAGGATTTATATTTTACCTTAATGGCGGCAAGGTAAGTTGGAAGAGTTCCAAGCAAGATACCATGACTGATTCAACCACTGAAGCGGAATATATAGAGCATCGGATACTGCAAAAGCGGGTGATTGGATGAAAAACCTCATCCAAGAATTGGATATAGTTTCTAGCATGGCCAAGCCAGTGGTCATCTTCTGTGACAACAATGGAGCCATCGCGCAAGCAAAAGAGCCAAGATCTCATCAACGATCCAAGCACATAATGAGGCGTTATCACTTGATCCGGGAGATCATTAATAGAGGAGACATTAAAGTGGAACGCGTTGCCTCAAAAGAGAATGTAGTAGACCCACTAACTAAACCACTTATCCAGAAAGTCTTTGAGAGACATCTTGAGAAGATGGGCCGAAGGACTATGAGTAATTGGCTTTAAGGCAAAGAGGAGATTGTTAGAGTAGTGCCCCGCAGCCAACTAGATTTGGCTTTATCATTACTGCTCTTCTGCAAACAATCTTATTTTTGCAATATAAATAAATAAAAAGGAAAATGGAATCTGCAGTTGCTATTGGCCGCAGCCCTACCCTTACCTTTGGATGGAAATTTGGCCATCAAATATCACGTTGTGTTGTTGCGTTCTTTGAGAAGCTTAAGTTAATTATATGGAAGGGCTTGATCCAAGTTTCTTTTGCTTAGATACCCCTCTCTTGCATCTATAAATAGGGCCTTCAATTTAAGATAAATTTTCTGCAGTCTTGATCACATCCTCACTCACACAACTCATGTTCTATAACACATTTACTAAGGGGAAATGAGGGAAGGCCACTCTCCTAAGACTACTGCTCATCCCCAGACAGATAGACAGTCAGAGAGGGTAATTTAAACACCGGAAGATATGCTGCGTACATTTGTTTTGAATTTTCCTGCAGATTAGGATAGGCATCTACCACTGGTGGAGTTCGCCTATAATAATGGGTACCAAGCCTTCAGATGGTTCCATATGAGATATTGTACAGTAGAAAGTGTAGATCACCCCTTCACTGGGACATTGATGCGACAAAAAGCACCATGAACTTAGAGAAAGATGCATTGCGTCCTAAGATGATTCAAGAAGCTATAGATAAGGTTCAGATTATCAAGAAGAATATGAAAACAACTCAGGATCGCCAGAAAAGTCACACTGACAAGGGAAGGAAAGATCTAGAATTCAGTGTTGATGATCGGGTACATTTAAAAATCCCTCCACATAAGGGAATCCGGAGAATGGACAAGAGCGAAAAGCTGAGCCCAAGATACATAGGACACTTCGAGATCGTGGAACAAATCAGTCCTGTAGTATACCGACTAGATCTTCCTCCCAAGCTAACTAGGATTCATAATGTGTTTCACGTATTCCCGTTACGGAACTACCATCTTGATCCCTCGCACGTTATTGAAAAACTTGATGTTCCCCTCCAGAGCGACCTTACCTATATAGAGTAGCCTATCCGTATCCTAGACTTCTAGGTTCGTGAACTTAGGAATCGTAGGATACCGCAAGTTCAGGTACTTTGGAGAAATTAGAAAGTAGAAGAGGTAACTTGGGAACGTGAGGATGAAATGCGAGACAAGTATGCTCACTTATTTGAATAAGGTATGAATTTGGGGACCAGATTCTTTTAAGAGGGAGAGAGTAACACCCCAAAAATTTCCCTAATTAAGAATTTTGAACCGCTGTTTTTAAAAAATTAGTCCAATTTCAATATCACAAACTACGTTTTAACCTCAAAATAAGTTTTGTGTACCCGAAACGTTTTCACGCATTCGAACCCCAATTTCTTGCATTAATCCAACCCTGTAAGCTATCAAAAAGCCCAATGAAACAAGCACAATTTGGCCCAAAAGCCTAGCCACCATTTTTCACCCAAAGAAATTCAAAAAAAAAAAAAA
>JACFYI010003567.1:83216-93566 GCA_014898755.1 Handroanthus guayacan | reverse complement strand
TTTTTTTTTTTTGTGTAGTGATACCATCTTGATCCTTCCCACGTTATCAAATATCTTGATCTTTCCCTCTAGAGCGACCTTACCTGTACAGAGCAATCTGTCCATATCCTAGACTTCTAGGTTTGTGAGCTTAGAAATCGTAGGATACCACAAGTTTTGGTACTTTGGAGAAATTAGAAAATAGAAAAGGCAACCTGGGAACGTGAGGATAAAATGCGGGACAAGTATCCTCACTTATTTGAATAAGATATGAATTTGAGGACCAGATTCTTTTAAAAGGGGAGAGTGTAACACCCCGAAAATTTCACTAATTAAGAATTTTGAATCGTCATTTTTTGAAAATTAGTCCGATTTCAATATCACAAAAAATGTTTTAACCTAAAAATACGTTTCGTGCTCCTGAAACATTTTCACCTATTCGAACCCCAATTTCTTGCATTAATCCGGCCTAATAAGCTCCCAAAATGCCCAATGAAACAAGCCCAATTTGGCCCAAAACCCTAGCCACCATTTTTTACCTGAAGAAATTCAAAAAAAAAATAAAAGAAAAAGGAAAATGGAATCTGCAGCTGCTACTGGCCGTAGCCCTACCCTCACCTTTGGATAGAAATTTGGCCATCAAATATCACTTCATGTTGTTGGCTTCCTTGAGAAGCTTAAGTTAATTATATGGAAGGTCTTGATCCATGTTTTTTTTGCACTCTTGTTCATATCCTCACTCATACAACTCTTGTTCTATAACACATTTACTAAGGGGAAAAGAGGAAAGGCCACTCTCCTAAGACTGCTGCTCATCCCCAGACAGATGGACAGTCAGAAAGGATAATTCAAACATTGCATGTGTTTTAAATTTCCTTAGAAATTTGGAAAGGCATCTACCACTGGTAGAGTTCGCCTATAATAACGGCTACCAAGCCTCAATTCAAATGGCTCCATATGAAATGTTGTACGATAAAAAGTGCCGATTACCTCTTTACTGGGATATTGATTAGACAAAAAGCAATTCGAACTTAGAGAAAGATGCACTGCGACCTAAGATAATTCAAGAAGCTATAGATAAGGTTCAAATTATCAAGAAGAATATGAAAACAGCTTAAGATCACCGAAAAAGTTATGCTTACAAGTGAAGGAAAGATCTAGAATTCAGTGTTGATAATCGGGTACTACTGAAAATCGCTCTACAAAAGGGAATTCGGAGAATGGGCAAGAGCGAAAAGCGGAGCCCAGATACATGGGACCCTTCGAGATTGTGGAATGAATCGCTCCTGTGGCATATCGACTAGATCTTCCTCCCAACCTAACTGGGATTCATAATTTGTTTCACGTATCCAGTTACGGTAATCTTGATGTTCCCTTCCAGATCGACCTTACCTTTATAGAGCAGCATGTCCGTATTCTAGATTTCCAAGTTTATGAGCTTAGAAATCATAGGATACTGCAAGTTAAGGTACTCTGGAGAAATCAGAAAGTAGAAGAGGCAACTTGGGAACACGAGGATAAAATGTGGAACAAGTATCCTTACTTATTTGAATAAGGTATGAATTTGGGGATCAGATTCTTCTAGGAGGGAGAGTGTAACACCCCGAAAATTTCCCTAATTAAGAATTTTGAACCGCTGTTTTTTGAAAATTAATCCAATTTCAGTATCATGAAATACGTTTTAACCTTAAAAAAAGTTTCATGCACCCGAAATATTTTCACGCATTCGAACCCCAATTTCTTGCATTAATCTGGCCCAATAAGCTCACAAAAAGCCCGATGAAACAAGCCCAATTTGGCCGAAAACCCTAGCCACCATTTTTTACCCACAGAAATTCAAAAAAAAAAAAAAAGGGAAAATGGAATCTGCTGCTGCTATTGGCCGTAGCCCTACCCTCACCTTTGGATGGAAATTTGGCCATCAAATATCACTTCATGTTGTTGGCTTCTTTGAGAAGCTTAAGTTAATTATATGAAAGGGCTTGATCTAAGTTTCTTTTGCTAAGATTCCTCTCTCTTGCATCTATAAATAGGGCCTTCAATTCAAGACAATTTTCTGCACTCTTGTTCACATCCTCACTCACACAACTCTTGTTCTATAACACATTTACTAAAGGGAAAAGAGGGAAGGCCACTCTCCTAAGACTATTTGGTAAGATTGAATCTAGTAATGTGTATGAGATTTTTGTTAAAGTTATATATATATGAAACTTATAAGAGTGATATTTCATTTTAGGTGCTTGAAATCAATCACTTGTGGAGCTTAATACCTTTATTTAAGCTTGGAATGAAGTAAGGTTTATAGATTCTTGTTTTCTTCCTATGAGCTCATGAATCGTTTTTCATGACTTATATGTTGATCTCGTATTGAGCTTCTAAAAATCATAATCTCATTTGTATTCTTGATGTTATGAGCTTATATTTGTTCATATTGATTGATTCTTGTGATTATAAGCTCTAATACGTGACACGAAAATCCAAAGACCTCTTGTATATACTTGACATCATTACCTAAGCTTTGGATTGGAATTGAACCTTAGACATTGGACTATAAAGAGGATTTGAAAACCAAAGATTGAAAGAAAATGAAGGATATGGACTAAAATCATGGTTTCTCAACTTGATCGCAATTTTTCGAAAAATCCTAAACCAAACTTTAAAATTATAATTTATAAATGTTGTGGTATAAAAGAGAACCTCAAAAATGTGATTTTGAACAAAAAATCAAAAGAAAATAAAAAGACAAAAAAATGCAATTTGACCCGAAAGTGAGCACCCAAGCGCTCAACTTGGGCACTCAAGCACAGTGCCCAAGTTGGCATTTAGGCACCCATTCTGGTGCTCAAATTTCATTTTTTCCAAACCATTCCAGTAGCTGAGCGCTCAAGCGCTCAGACCCGTGGCAAAAACTACTATTTGGGCGCTCGAGCGCCCAAGCGCTCATTCTAGTGAGCAAAACATGACTTTCCAACTTTGTTTTGATTAACCGAGTACATATTTAATCTTTTTAGACGTGTTTAAGACTTTGAAATGAAAATTTCTCTAGTCTACAGTCCGATTCCGAATCGTTGTTTAATATAATAGTCCAATAGATTATGTACCTAAAGTAGCTTCATGAGTCGATAAATGTTTTGTTATAATCCGTTTGTTTCAAGCCTTTATGAATGAATGACTATTGGGCACTGGGGGTTTTTAGGGGTATCAGATTTGGGTAATATAGGATCGACGATTTGAACCTTTGGAAATCCCCAACTATTGGATAGTTCGGATGAGCCCTGGAGGTAGGGTTCTGAAGGGCTACGCTAAAGCATGTAGGTCGGCTGTGCTTTACCGTTTATTTGATGCTCCTTAAGGAAGTTTGGAGGGATAAGGATTATAAGTCTGATACGCATCGGAGTGATAAGGGCGACGATCCACCAAACTGCTGAATTCAGCCTTATGACTTGAATGTGATAATTGATTAATATTATCTATTTGATTATGACGGTTCTGATTGATTCTGAATTGTTTAATGAATCATATTCTCGTCTTGTTATTGATATACTCATCATTTGAACTCCTATACTCTTGATTTTATGCCATAAGTTTTACTGGGTCAGTGGACTTATGATTTTATGCCATAAGTTTTACTGAAGCTTCGAGTTAGTATATGGCTTTTTCCTTTTGGAATTGTAGATATAAGTTTGTATTTTGGCTTACTGATCGTTTAGATTTTTGGTTAGAAAGAATGTTTAAGAATGTCTGTTTGTAATGTTAAGTTAGCCTTGTTATGTATTTTGAAAAAATTTATTGCATGAAACGATATTATGTTGGGATTTTAGTTTGGATTGCTATACGTTAGTTCTTGTTTCGGTTTTAGAATGTTTTCCGAGCGTGAGTACCGTTCCGAATCATGGGGCAGAACGCCACCATCATCCAGGGTGTTACAATTTTTGTCCACTGACCTCTTTTACAAAGTTATAAAATCTCAAGTCAAAAATTCTTAAATATCATTTTGAGTCTTTTATTTCCAATAATTCCCCATTTAATAACATTCAAGGATAGGAATTCAAGGATTCAATAAGAAGGTCATCAAATACATTTCGAGTCCAAGGTCATCAATATTTTAAGCATAAGAATCATATTGGCACAAATCAAGATCATGGAGTTTAGGAGATCATAGCTATAACCTTACCTCTTTCTTAGCCTTAAATCCAAAGGTAGTGGTCCAAAGATCTCTACTAGCTTCAAGTTAAATCACCTACAACTAAAAATTATTTAGGTACTTTATTTTCTATTCTTAAAATCCATATAACCCATCTTCTAAATTTATTCTTAGACTTATCCAAATGTGAACTCTATGGAGAGTGCATTCCTCAAATCATCCTCTTCTCTTTATGCTTTTCAAATTTTGAGTTTATCTTGCAAAGTGTTGTAGAATATTATTATTTCTTTGAATAGGGGATATATATATATATATATGTGGATGGAGAGTTTTATATATTTATATAAGAGAACAGAAAGGGAATAGTAAGAGTGAGGAGGAATATCTGTCTTCCAAGACGAGAGAATGAAGGGAAAATGGGAGACAAAAACTTGTTATTTATCTGTAAAATTTGAGGTTAAATTTGTAATTGGAAAGTTCAAAGACTTGGTGACGAAGTCTTGAAAAATACTTACATTTATGTATATATTTTCCCACATCTCTTAAACTTGGCCAACAATTATTGGTATTAAAAAAATGACAATATCTTCTCGAAATGGGGGATATCAATCTTGCTAAAATCCTTTCCAGATTTTCTATATATATATATTAAATTGAAGATTGGGCCTTGAAACTTTGGGCTAAGTTTTGGGCTTGAAAGTAAATGTCTTTTGGGCCTACATACGTGAGATTGCTTTGGATAGGTGCATCGAGGTGCTTTATGATGTGCGAGGGGTTTGGGTGGTACTTTCATAACTATGAGACGTGAAACACATTGTGAATTTCTGTAAGGTTGGGTGGAAGTTCTAATTAATAGGCCACTGGATCGATTCGTTTGACAATTTCAAAAAGGTCTTGCATATCTTGAAGTTAGTTTTCCAACTTTGCCCATTCTTCAAATTCCCTTTTGAGGGCCGACTTTCAGAAATACTTGATCCCCAACTTCAAATTCCAAGTCCTTTCGTCACCAGTCCGCATAACTTTTCCAGCGATCCCGAGCTGTTTTCATATTTCTCTTAATGATCTGGATCTTGTCTTTCGCTTCCTGTATTATCTCAGGTCAGAGTTCACCCATTTCTTTACGTAAAATACACCTAGTTTCCTCTAAATCCCAATACAGAGGCGATTTGCATTTTCTACCATACAGACTTTCGTAAGGTGCTATCTGGATGGAAGCTTGGTAGTTGTTATTATCGGCAAACTCTACCGGAGGTAGATGCCTATCCCAATTTTTGGAAAAATTCAAAACGCAAGTTTCTCAGCATTTCTTCTAGTATTTGAATAACCCATCTATATTGATTTTAAAATTAGAGTTTCCTACGTGAGCATTGTGGTTTTAAGCTTTTGCACCCAATCATCTTCTTCCTGGGCTTTTAGGATTTCACTATATAACTCCGGGTATGTGCTTCAATGAGCTAATCTCTCTTTTCATCTCAATGCATCAGCAATTACATTTGCCTTGCCAGGTTGATATGTGATTTTGAAATCATAATTTTCTAAAAATTCCATCCACTGTTGTTGCCTCATATTTAAATTTTTTTGATTGGAAATATATTTCAACTTCTTGTGATCCATATGGCCTCTATCTTCGCCCCATACAAATAATGACGCTATTTTGCTAGGGCAAAGACTACTGCCGCTAACTCTAAATCATGAGTAGGATAGTTCTGCTTATGATTTTTCAACTACCTAGAGGCATACGCAATCACTTTGCCTTTTTGCATTAACACACAACCCAATCCTTCCTTTGAGGCATTTGTGTATATAGTAAATTCTTCTGACCCCTTGGGCAGTGTGAGTATTGGTGCTGACACCAATCTTTTCTTTTAGCTTCAGGAAACTTTCTTCGCACTACTAGTCCCACACAAATCATCAATCTTTTTGTGTTAACTTTTTGAGAGGACCAGCCAACCTAGAGAAGTTCTGGATAAATTTATGATAATACCCTGCCAATTCCAGAAAACTTCTCACTTCAATAATGGTCTCAGACCTTTTCTAATTGAGAACCGCGTCTACCTTTTCTGGGTAAACTTATAGTCCATTCTGAGAAATTATATGTCCTACAAAGGTTACTTTTTTTAGTCAAAATTCACACTTACTGAATTTGGCATACAACTTATGCTCTTCGAGGGATTGAAGGACAATCTGTAAATGCCCTTTATGTTCTTTCTTTGACTTAGAATAAATCAGAATGTTGTTTATGAAAATCACCAGAAAGTAATCGAGGTATAGATGGAATACTCGAAGCATTGAATCCATAAATGCTACAGGGGTATTCGTTAATCCAAACGTCACTACTACAACTCAAAATGTCTATAAAGGGGATTAAATGTAGTTTTGGAAATATCTGCTTTCCGTGTTTTTAACTGATAATACCCTTGTCATAGATCTAGCTTAGAATAAACTGCTGACCCCTGAAGGTGATCAAACAATTCATCAATATTAGCAAAGAGTATTTATTTTTTATGGTAACTTCATTCAATTCCCTGTAATCAATATATATTCTTAGTGAATCATCTTTCTTTTCCACAAACAGGACAGGAGCTCTTCAAAGAGAAGAGCTCGGTCGTATGAAATTTATCCAGCAGTTCCTATAATTGTTTCTTCAATTCTTTTAGTTCTGCTAGTGCGATTCTGTAGGGAGTTTTAAAAAATGGCATTGCCCCAAGAATAGTTTCTATTACAAACTCAATATCTCGATCCAGATTAATGAATTTAATTCCTTAGTAAACACTTCTAGAAATTCATTAACCACATTAACATTTTTCAATTCAACATTATCCTAAGGTTTATTAATCAGATAAGCTAGAATTCCTTGTCCTCGATTCTTGATAAATTTTCTGGCCCTTATAGTAGAAATGGTAATTAAAGCATCGTGCTTTGGATGTGCTGTTAGTACCTACCCCAACTTCAGTACTTAGCCTGATTATCTTGGCATAACAGTCCACTATGGCTTGGTGCTGATACAACAATCCATCTCTAAGATAAGGTCATAATCCTGAATTGTTAGTTCAATGAGATGTGCTATGAATTCCTGATTTTCTATGTTTATGAGGCAGTGTGGATATCTAACACAAGTCTCATGACATCCTCCTACCAGAGTGTGGACTTCATAGGGAGTTTTTATATTTTCTGGGGTTAGGTCTAATTGTTTTGCACAATCATTTAATACAAAGGAGTACATAGCAACAGGGTCAAATAAAGCTTTACATATATAGTTTTGGATGAGGATCTTACCTTCAACCACTTGTGTGGGTTTGCTCCTCCTTTCCTCAGCTAATGCAAAGGCCCTGACTTTAATTTGTGGACACCCCACCGGATTCTACTACAGCTGGTTCTGCATTATAGAACTAGCGTCTCGTGGTGCCTTGGGCAATCCCTTGCCCAGTGCTAGGGGCTTCTGCAGAGTATGCACCTTCCGAGTTTCTTCCGACACTTGTCATCGGTATGAGATGTGCCTCCACAGTAATTGCAACTTCTCTTTCCAACCACAGTTGGAGCCTTACCCTTATTCGCTGTCATTGGGTTTGAATTTCCTATCATCATTTTTAGTTTCTTCTGATAGAAACCCTTTCTCATTTCTTATCACTCACAAGAACGTGTGGTACACATTGCGTTAGCCTATTGCATTCAGCCTCGTATTCAGTGACCGTAGGGGACCACTTGAATCAAGTTTATGAATTTCGTCTCCATTATATTCTTTATTACTTGAGGGATAAATTTTCTTAAGAATTTATCCTTGAATTCTTCCCAAGTTTCCCAACTTCATTTCTTTCCCAGCATTGTGCTACTACCCGCCATCAATGATGTGCCGTTTCTTGTAGAAGGAAAGTGGCATACTTTATTTGCTGCTCTTCCAAGTAAATAAGTACCCGAAAGATTATCTCAATTTCACCTATCCAGGGTTCCATCTTTTTATCATCAGGCTCGCCTTTGAACCCATGCGGATTAAATTTTAAAAGTCCATTGACCAACTTGTTCTCTAAATTTGCCCCACCCTTACTTCTTTGTTCTATTTGTTGTTAGCAATAGTTTTTAAACTGTTGCCATATAGTAAAGAGTTGCCCAGCTATAGGTTCCTTCCTTATAGAAGTTGTTCATTCTCTGGGTTCGTCACGTGATACAAATTTCTACTGATATGATCTATCGTGTTCTCTAGATAGTTCATTATTTGATGTGCGTCCCTTTGTTGCCATGATTATCTGAAATTGGCAAACAAATTTTCTTAGTATTACCCCAAAGGTTTCTTATTTTACCACAAGAATTCTAATACCATAATAAAATGAAGTCATAATACCAAAAGCCCATCCTTCTTTGTTTGGTAACTTTATTAAAATGAAGTCATAATACCTTTAAGTAAGTATTTCATCACTTATCCTTGATCAACAAATTCTCATCTATCCTAATATTCAGCCTAGTCCTATGATATGAGTCCAATAACGATTTTTATCCCAAGGATCTACTTTCAGCGTAGCTCGGATTTCTTTCCAATGAAACCCAGAGTTCTGATACCACTTACAATGTCCCATATCCTAAAGCGTCTGCCCTTAGTTCGAAAACATTACTCGTGCATAGGGTTAACTATACTAATGTCTCAAACTTCAACAATAACATCAATTTTCATTACAATATCAAGCCGTCCAAAATACAAATCAATGTTTTGGCCAACCATACATAACTTTACAATACCCTCGTTCTCATAGCTACAGATATTAATAACTTAAAAATAAAAATTTTCTAAAGTCCTTTAACTCAACAAAATATTCCTGAAATTAATTCCTTACATATAGTAGAAATTTATGAGGGGTATGTCAAAGAACATATTCAAAGGCTCAAGATATCAATAAGATTCAAACGATTATCAAGGGTAATTGATATCATGGATTCATAAGCAATCACATAGCTCAAAAGCTCGATAAGAACAATTTGATATTCATAGACAATACGGTCAATTCATTATAGCAATTTATAAGCCTCACAATTTTAATAACAATTATGAATATCGAAATGATTAAACTAGAACTAGTTTTTTGTGGGTCTGTTACTATTATTGCTCCTAATTTACCTTTTCTCCTTATTTCCCCTTCCTTCACCTTCGAGCGGCCACTCAAGAGGATTACATTAAGCACGGTCGACCGCATGCTTTTAAAGTAGCTCTTTGGAAACCTACCTCTAGATTCTCTCGAAATGACCCAACATTAGAGAAGCCTCAAGGTTTTGATTGACGATCTAATACCATCCAATCATTCCCTTTAAAGTTCTCAGGGCCCAACATTCATGCATTAAGTTTAAGGGAATTGGACATAAACAAGGAAATTTTCATCGAATCGATATACGAATATTTTGAATATTGGATATAAAGTTTAAGTTGGATCATTGGACATAAGAAAATAAAGTTGATCATCTAAATATTCTAAAAAAAGTGAAGAAAAGACTAAAAATAGTGAAATATGGCTGAAAATAGTAGAAAATAGCTACTGAATTGTGCGTAACCGCGCCCAAAAGTGGACACAAATGTGCCCAATGGCCTGGGGCTATTGCCCCCAAGCACGGACGTGCCTATTGTAAATTTTTTTTAATATGAAATTCTAGTAGATTTTCAGATTTCTTAGCTTTTTATATTTTCAAAACATAAGTTAGTTATAAAATATTTACACTAAGTTTAAGTGAAAACTCATCTTTTCCAAACTAAGATTTTTGTACAATTTTTGTCCAATGACCTCTTTTACAAAGTTATAAAATCTCAAGCCAAAAATTCTTAAATCTCATTTTGAGTCTCTTATGTCCAATAATTCCTCATTCAATAACATTTAAGAATAGGAATTCAAGGATTCAACAAGAAGGTCATCAAATACATTTCAAGTCCAAGGTCATCAATATTTTAGGCACAAGAATCATATTGGCGCCAATCAAGATTATGGAGTTTAGGAGATCATAGCTATAACCCTTACCTCTTTCTTAACTGCAACACCCCAAAAATTAGTAATCCTTCGTTTTCCAAAATGATAAACCATTTTACGATCACGAAAATTTTAATGCAACCAAAATATTTTCTACATTTGAAAAATTTTCTAGCACCCAAAAAATTTCTTACGCATTATTTTGGCCCAAACTTAGCCTAGTTAAATTTAAATTGCAGCCCAAATTAAATCAAGACCCAATCCAACATTCAAAAAAAAAAAAAAAAA
>JACFYI010003567.1:61782-78630 GCA_014898755.1 Handroanthus guayacan | reverse complement strand
TGTGAGTAGCGTTCCCGACCTAGGGGCAGATGCCCTAGGATCCGGGGCGTTACACTAATTTAGTGACGGACACGACAACGGTCACAAATCAGTCACTGTTTGAATCAAAATTAGTGACCGACTCAAGTACGGTCACTAGTTCCGTCACATTTTTTTTTAAATAAAAAAAAGAAATTAAAAATTGGGTAACTTTTGAAAGAAAAGTAGTGACCGAATTTTGAGCGGTCACAAATTTGGTCACTTTTTAAAATAAAATTATAAATTGCTAAAATGAGGATTTGAACCAACAACCTTTGAAAGAAAATGAGCTCCTACTCCACTATACTGCTCCATCAACCATTCATACTTGCTCTTATTTATATGAAATATCGTTCGGTTTTTTTTAATTAAAAAAATAATAATTACCTTAAAATAAATTAACATTTATAGTAATTGTGAATAATAATTAAATTTAATAAATAATAATTTTACATCAACAAAAACTGAATTAAAATAAAAAAAAGGAAAAGAAAAAAAGGGTATACGAAGAACTTAATTTAGTTAAATATTGAAACCAAGATAAATAATATTGTAAAATTAAAAATATATAATAGTTATAAAATATTCATATATATCTATGAGCTTCCCTACTAGTATAAATCAGTAGAGCTCTTACTCTATTTCCCTTCGTGAAGTACTCAGACTTCAAGCATAGAATCGTAAATTATTGGCTGTTAAGAAAAAGACTATTTGGTAAATGGATATTATATATATTTTATATAATAAGGGTTGAATGCAACACCCCGTGAGCTATTCTCTTTTGGTACTCACTCTGACACCCCCTCCACTTAATTTCCATCCATTTTCCTAGTTAAAAAATAATTGAATGACAAAAATGGCCCTGATCAAATAAATATAAGTTTTTCTTTTTTCAATAGATTATCTGTATTTATATAATTTACTTAATAACTTTATATCTTTTTATATATTCTTAAAGTTATAATATAAATTTATTAACAAACAAAATCTATTATCAATACCCAATTCAAGTCCCAAAAAGTGTTCTGTCTAATTTCATTAATATAATTTTTTCTATGAAAGTTCTTATCTTTTGTTAACTTTTATTTTCTCATCAACAATATATTCTCCGTTTTATTTTTATATATTATAAATTTTATGAAATATATAAAATGATATAAAATATTAATATGTTAATTACATCAATATAAATAATATGTTAAAAGAAAAGCAAAAGAAAAAAACATATATGTAATATAAGGGTTAAATGCAATGACACCCTGTGAACTATTCCCTTTTGGCACTCACTCTTCAAATCTTTCAATTTTTGGCAATCTCACCCCCTCCATTTAGTTTCCATCCATTTTTCTGTTAAAAAATAAGTCAATGACAAAAATGGCCTTGATCAAATATATTTCTCATCCATTTCATTAATAAGTTTTCTCTGTGAAAGTTCTTATCTTTTATTAACTTTTATTTTTTCATCAATACTATATTCTCGATTTTATTTTTATATATTATAAATTTTATAAAATATATAAAAAGATATAAAATATTAATATATTAATTACATCAACAAAAATAATATGTTAGAAGAATAGAAAAAGAAAAAAACCGAAATGATATGCATGTTTATTTAATAAAAGCACATTCTTATCATTAACTTGGGAAAAATGAATAGAGATTGGATGAAGGGGGTATCGTTTCCAAAAATAAAAGATTTGGGGATTGAGTGCCAAAAGAAAATAGTTCAGGGGATGTGATTGCATTTAATCTCATATTATAATATATATTATAATTTATTATATATTATATCTATTATAAGATTACATGTATACTGTAATAGTTAATATATTATATATAATATTAAAATATTAATATGTAGATTACATCAATATAAATAATATGATAGAAGAATAGAAAAAGAAAAAAAAAACACAAATAATATGCATATTTCTATAATCAAATGACATTTTTGTCATTAACTTGGAAAAATAAATAGAAATCGGATGGAGGGGGTGTCATTGCCGAAAATTAAAAGGCTTGGGGACTGAATGCCAAATGAGAATAGTTCAGGGAGTGTGATTGTATTTAACTCTATATTATAATATATACTATAATTTTATATAAAATATTATATATATATATATATATTATAATATTATATATAATAGTTAATATATTATTTATAAATATATTATGAAAAAAAAAAGAAAAAAACTAAATACTATTTTATATATGAGAATAGTTCAGAGGGTGTGATTGTATTTAACTCTATATTATAATATATACTATAATATTATATTTATATATATATATATATTACAATATTATATATAATAGTTAATATATTATTTATAAATATATTATGAAAAGAAAAAGAAAAAAACTAAAAACTAACACTACATTCCCGTCTCCCCTTCACCCCTTCCAATTTTCACTCCCGCCCATCTCTCCCCAATCTCAAAAACCCTCATTCCCTTGCTCCCTTCCCCTTTTTCCATTTTCACTCCCTCCCACCTCTCTCAAATCTCAAAACCCTCGCCCTGTTCTCATCTCCCGACTCCTCTCTCTATCTTTCACTTTGGCGGCCGTTAAACTTCAAATCTAAATCTCAATCTCTCTTATCAGTCATTAAAGCTTGCAAGAATTGGTATGTAAGATTTTATTTTTCATTTCCCCATAATTTTGTGTATGATTTGTGGGTTTTTTTTTTTTAAGTTAAACTTTCAAATTAATTGTGCATTTTGTGTTTAATTAATATACTAATTGTCCACCGATATGACCTCAATTCCATGTCACAATAACTTGCAGTGGTTGTATTCCATCTACTAGAAATTAGATATTGAGGAGTTTGCCTTGGTTTCGACCATTTGTAGAGTTGTGTGGATGGGTAGGAATCACTGGTGTTTTTGGGGACAAAAGTGCAAGCAGAGGAGCTTGTTGGTAGGGTGCTATGTTGGCTCCGTGACTGTAGGGATTTTAGTCTTATGTAATGGGTGTTGTGCTTCTTGCTCTGTAGCTTGTTTCTTTTGTGAAATTCTCTGGTGCTTTGGCTTTATTAATGCATCTTTATTTTCAAAAAAAGAATATACTAATTGTGTTTGTTGTGTGACTTTTCATCTCCCAACTCCTCCTCTATCTTTCGCTTTGGTAGCTGTCAAATTTCAGATCTATGTAAGATTTTATTTTTCATGTCCCCATAATTTTGTATATAACTTGTGGTTTTGTTTTGTTTTGTTTGTTTTTTTTTTAAAAAAAAAAGTTAAAATTTCAAATTAATGGGTACAAACAAGTCGTGCCCCAGGTTCGGTGGTTGTAATAAAATATTTTCTACTGAGGTACTGATAATATCATAGTTTTGATCGGTAAGTGTTAATAAGTTTGTTGATGTTTAAATTTTTTGTTCGTATGTATGTAAATGATATGTTGATGTTTGATTTGATTCTTTAGGTTTTGATTACTGAGGTTTTCGTCAAGAAATTAGATCTTATTCGGCTCTTGGAGTTTTTCATATATCTGGAGTTATTACTTGTAAGTAATTACTATTTTTGTTTTTGTGTTTTTCACGCTTGGTGCAGTTTGGCTGTATATGTGTATAGGCTTGTATGTCTATCTCGGATATGACGATTGAATTATGGTTTCTTGTGTGATGATAATTATATATATATATATATATTTGTGTGATCTTGAATTGGATAGATTTGGATTTTGTAATTACATTTGATTTTTGATTAACCTTTGTTATTTTTATCCTTAAATACTCCTTGGGATACTTGTCACGTTTCCTTTTCTTCAAAGGAGGAAAAGGTTCAATTTTTGTGGTTAAAGATATTAGTTTTGTGAGGTTTTTCTGTGTGGTAGTATTGCCATCAATTTCACTCTTGATAAGTTCAATCTATTGATTTTTCATGTGTTGTATATTGCAGGTTGACATTGAATTTGAGAAAGAGCCAATCGGAATTGGAAAATATGGACAGAGTGTTTATTTTGAGGATATTTGGCCTACCAGTGAAGAAATTGCATATGCAATTTTGTGTAATAAAGAATTCGGCCTTATTATTGGCATAATTATCTTTTGAAATACTTTATGGATAATATAGTTTGAATTTATATTTTGGTTTTAGATTTTTGTGAAACGGATTGTTATTTTACATTATTTTGTAATAGATTGTTATGAATGAATGTGAAAATAAGTTTAATTTAAACATATAATTTTGCATAAATTTTGGAATTAGGGATCTCAGAATCGATCACTAAACAGTGATTTTCGGCATGGTCACAATTTTGGGATTTTAGAGGGTCACACAAATTAGTGACCGCACATGCGGTCACTACATCGGTCACTGCATGTGACTTGAAATTATGTTGTTTGGGGTCACTAATTTAGTGGCCAAGTCCTGCGGTCACTAAGGCGGTCACTAATTTGTGACCGCAATACCACCAATGATGACTAATTTACTTCAAATTTTGTGACCGCATTTTTTTCAAATTTGTGACCGCTCCTGTGGTCACTAATTAGTGACCGACAAAAAATGTAGTCACTGATATCTGTTTGTGACGAGGGTTTTTTTGACCGCCCGTTACGGTCACAAACGCGGTCACTAAAGCCGTTTGTGACCGATTTTTGCCAAAATTAGTGACCGATGGTGCGGTCAATGAAGCCTGTTTTTTTGGTAGTGTTCCATTAAAGGTGCAGATCCATTTGAGATCAAGGATCAAAAGTTGATCAACTACTACACACCTCACAGCATTCTCACTTTTGGAGACTCAATTTCAGTCTCTTGAAGTTTTGGTGGGAGATTTGAAGATCTACTTGAAGAATTGGATTGGATACATTAAGAGTTGGTGGAGTTCAAACCATTGGAAAAGATCAAGTGCTTGATCAAGGAAGGAAACAAATTTTTGGTCTTCTTGGAGAAGTGTGCGATCAAGCTTGGTTTAGATGCTTCAAAGGTTGGTTTCCTCTTCTCTAATTTAAATTCTAGGCTCATATGAGGATCCTACGAAGATTTAGGCCTTTATTCATGTTGATGAATGATTATTTTTGCTGCGTTTAATTTTGTTTTAGCCTAATCTTCACCTTCAATGACAGTGCCGACATGGCGTGTGTTGAGCAAAGATTGGCTGAGTCGAAGGATATTGATGCACAGGGCATCATTGGAGGCAATGAAACGAGTGGTGTTGGAGGAGTGGGTACGGGTATGGCCAATGGCAACAATGGAGGTAATGAGAAAAGCGAGCCAGAATAAGAACCGGAGCTGAGGCCTCCCAATTGGGATCGGTGTAATGCGCTGGGAGCTCATTGAGATGATTGATGTGTTAGCTTGTGGGTTTTTTTCTTTAGATTATAGTATTATGTAAGAAGTAAGGAAATGATAAGTATGTAAATATTTGTAGTTTAGAACCTTAAGTATAGCATGTTGTATGTATATAGTTGGGAGGGCTCTAGCTTAAGTATAGCTAGTGAATTTTGTATAAGCCATATGGAAGTCCTCTTGTCCAAGATCATGGTTATGACGCCATCTTTCTTTTGCTTTTGTAGATGGCCAATAACTATTATTTTGAATATGTAATTTCCAAATTCAAGTAATGAAGGAATGAATTTTTCCTAAGTATTTCTTGACTTGAACTTTAGAACGTTTGCTATTATACGTTTAACCTTTTAATGCTCCTAAAATTAATTTAAGAAACTATGAAATTTTATTAAGGTCCCTTTTATAATTTTCAAATTAATATGGCCTGAAGTGGAACCGCATCAGAAAACAAGTCTACTAGAAAAAGGGAAAGACATCGTCGGGTATTGTTTGAAGAGTTACGGGCACCCGAGATGTGAGCCATCAGCCCCAGCACGTCACGAACCTCGATGACGCATACCCCCAAGAAATAAGCCAACAATAGAACAACTTTTTACTTTCCTCCAACAAGTTCTAAATCAAGGCCAGCAACAAGACAATGAGGGACGTAGATAAGAGAAGAAATCTGATGATAAAATGCTTACGAGATTCTTAAGACTCAATCTGCCCAGGTTCAATGGTGAACCTGATGATCAGAAGGTTGAGTTTTGGCTAGCCGAAGTGGAAAAGACTTCTAAGGTACTGAATTATACGGATCTACAAAAAGTAAAATATGCCACATTCTTGTTCGAGGGAGCAACATGTCATTGGTGGTCAGTTGTAGAGAGGAAGTGGGAAAGAAATGGGATAGAAGGAACTTGGGACGAATTTTGAAGTGAGTTCCTGAAAAGGTATATTCTTTGAGTAATTAGAGATCTGAGGAAAAAAGAATTCATGAGATTAATCCAATGATCAATGACAGTAGCCAAGTATGAAGCTGAATTTAATCGCGCATTCAGTACACCCCCTTATATATTGGCTGATGAGGAGAGACATTGGAAGAAGTTTGTGGCAGATCTCAAGCCCGATTTGAGATGATCTCTAGCCATTGGTCGGCCCCAGAACTATGACAGTGCCGTGGAAATGGCGATGGAACTGGAACCGGAGTTCCAAGAGCTCTAGAAAATTAATGATAAAAGAAAAGAAAAGTGGTCAGGAAAGTAGGATCAGGAGAAAAGAAATAAGGGTTTCTTTGACAAGAAACCCAAAACAGGGAACACATCATCACCAGCAGATAAGGGTAAGGCCCCAGCGAAGGCAAGAATTGTAAACTGCAGTTTCTATGGAGGCACCTCACATACAGAGGATCAATGCTAAAGAAAATTAGGAAAGTATTTCTTTGCGGGGGTGATTAGCACTCCATTAAGAATTGACCAAAGAACAACAAAAGTGGGAATCCCAGGATGCAGAGTCAACTATAGTGGAGCACGGCTGGGCATCTCCAAGTAAAGGCTAGAGCCTATGCCTTAACAGGAGAAGAAGGTACTGATCCCACACAGGTTGTGGAAGGTAATGTTTTAATACAAAATTTCATATGTAAAGTTTTGTTTGATCCTGGTGCAATGCATTCTTTTATTTCAGTTATCTGTGCTAAGAGATTAGATTTAACTCTAGAAAATATGAAAATATCTTATGAGGTTCATACTCCCATAGGTGGGTATTATGAAACTAGAGTGAGGTACCCTTGATGTCCTGTGGTTATAGATAATTAGAACTTTAGTGCAAACCTGATTGAGCTACTAATCTAGGACTATAACCTCATTCTGGGAATGGATTGGCTCTATCAGCATCAAGTTGTAGTGGACTGCTTTGCCAAAACAATCAAGTTGGGTACCAGAGTTAGAGTATGTACTAACAACACACCAAGAAATATTGGTATACCTACCATTTCTGCAATGAAGGCCAGAAAAATTATCAAAAAATGGGGGACAAGGATTTCTGGCATATCTAATTAACAAGCATCAGGATAAGATTGAATTAAAGGATGTTAAGGTGGTTAACGAATTCCCAGAAGTGTTTCCTGAGGAATTAAATTCATTACCCCTAGATCGTGAAATTAAGTTTGTGATCGAAACTATCCCTAGGGAACGTCATTCTCAAAAACCCCTTACAGAATGGCACCAGCCGAACTGAAGGAGTTGAAAGAGCAATTGCAAGAACTACTGCATAAAAATTTTATCCGACCGAGCTCTTCACCTTGGGGAGCTCCGATTTTGTTCATTGAGAAGAAGGACAGTTTACTGAGAATGTGTATTGATTACAAGGAGTTGAGTAAAGTGACCATCAAGAGTAAATACCCCTTAACCCATATTGATGAATTGTTTGATCACCTTCAGGGGTCTGCAGTATACTCTAAGTTGGATTTACGACAGGGGTATTACCAGGTTAAAAGTACGGGAAGTAGATGTTCCAAAAACTGCATTTAATTCCTGTTGTGGGCATTTTGAGTCTGTGGTGATGCCGTTTGGGTTAACAAATGCTCCTGCAACATTTATGGATTTAATGCATTGAGTATTCCATCCATACCTCGATTATTTTGTTGTGATCTTTATAGATGATATTTTAGTCTATTCAAAGTAGAAAAGGAACATGAAGGACATTTGCAAATTGTCCTTCAAACTTTAAAGGAGCATAAGTTGTATGTCAAATTCAGCAAATGTGAATTTTAGCTTAAGAGAGTGACTTTCTGGGACATATAATATCTGAGAATGGGCTATAAGTAGATCCAGATAAGGTCGAAGTGGTTCTCAACTGGAAAAGACCTAAGACCGTTACTGAAGTAAGAAGTTTTATGGGATTGGCGGGATACTATCAAAAAATTATCCAGGACTTCTCTAAGTTGGCTAGACCACTTGCAAGACTAACCCAAAAATATCGACATTTTGATTGGGATCCACAGTGTGAGAGGAGTTTCTTGGAGCTTAAGGAAAGATTAACAACAGCTCCAATACTCGCACTACCTGATGGGTCAAAATAATTCACTGTATCTACTGACGCTTCAAAAGAAGGATTGGGATGCTTTTAATGCAAAAAAGCAAGGTGATTGCTTACATGTCAAGAAAGTTGAACTATCCTACTCATGATTTAGAATTGGCAGGAATAGTCTTTGCCTTACCAAAATGGCGTCACTGAAAGTGAAAATTAGGCAAAAACAAAAATAAACGAAGCCAAAATAATCATTCATCAACATGAAATAATGCGTAAATCTTCATAGGATCCTCATATGAGCATAGAATTTAGATTAGAGAAGAAGAAACCAACTTTAGATGCCTCAAATCCAAGCTTGACCAAAAAATGTATCTCCAAAATTGAGAATGCTGAAAGTTGGTCTCCTTCACTTGATCAACTTTTGATCCACTCCAAGCTTGATGGATTCAATTCAAATCTTGATCAAATCTTCATTTCTCCAATTGAATCTTCAAATCTTCTTGAACTCTCAAGAAATCGAACAATTCTCGAAAAATCGTGAGTTGTCTTTGATGTGTGATCAACTTTTGATCACTAAAACAAAGTGGATTTTGCACCTCTAATGATAAATCTACTCTTCCTCTTTGATTATCACTCAAGATCTATGGTTAGAGACTAGATCTAAGTTTGAATTTAAGAGAGAATATGAGAAGAGATGAGAGAGTTGGAGGGAAAATGAAGTTTCAGCTGCAATTCCTAATGGCCGAAAATGTGAGAGAGGTGTGAGGTGGTTATCATGTGGTATTTAAAGTGTGATCCTTGCCAACTTAGATGCTTAGCTGGCAAGGTAGTTGGCAAGGAGATTTTGGAGGGA
This sequence comes from Handroanthus guayacan, assembly GCA_014898755.1. Taxonomy (NCBI): domain Eukaryota; kingdom Viridiplantae; phylum Streptophyta; class Magnoliopsida; order Lamiales; family Bignoniaceae; genus Handroanthus; species Handroanthus guayacan. The sequence goes on along the minus strand of JACFYI010003567.1, from coordinate 69,456 downwards.
AGAATCTAAATTCTTCTCTCCAAAATATCTTAGCCTATATGGTATTCAAGTTGCAATCTATGTAGTATTTTAATTAACTATTTAATTAAAGTGCTACATAAATTCCAATTAACTTTAAATACGTATTTTATTTTCCCTCTAAATTTAAATTATCTTCTTGAATAAATTAATTCAACTATTGAAATTAATTGAATCAAATTAACAACTAATTCAATTAGAATAATTTGATGCTTCAAATTAATCTATTCAAGAAGACCAATTTTGACTTTGGTCAAATATTTTGATTTTTAGTCAAAATCTCTCTTTATTTGCCTAAATCTAATTTAGACTATTATCTCTAATCCAATTAGAGAATCTCTACTTAGATTCATACCGTGACTAAATCGAGGAAGGCGTGTGATCTATTAGGTTCATCAATTAATTAGATATGGGCTAGTAACTCTTACGATTTTCGATTAATTAAACTATTTAATCAATCATCTATAGAATTAATCTCTATTAACTCTATAGTACCCAATCTCCATAGTTGATGTCTAACCACAAGCCTATGGAGTCCAATTTATTGGTGAATTAGTTGTGGTGCGAACCTCGCCTGCTTACGTGTGTCGTGTAAATACGGTCCCTCCGTTTTTCATCTCTCAATTACGGCCTAGGGTTAAGACATTTTCGGCATTCCTAATTACCCAATAACTATATATCTATTTTTAATTATTGATTCGTTTATGTTCTCGACTTTGAAAACTCTTTTTCAAATCGATACACCATCTTGTGCAAGGATTTTCTTGAATCGAATCATCATAGAAAATATAGGAGACTACTCGTTCATCAAAACAGGGAAACGAATCCTTTCTTGGAACTCACAAACCTCTATGCGTAGATAGCTCTATGCTTGTTTATTTCTCATGTTCATTAGATGAGATGCTTTTCCTTTAGTATGTGTGATCATAGGCCATTGGAAGGTATGTTTAGGTTTTCTTCACATTTATAGGGATATTAAATCGACGATGCAAGCTGTTGAGGCAATAAGGCACCTCAAATTTCTATTAAAATCCCCCCTCCCCCCCGATATTGGTACTTTGGGTATTGGTATAGGAGATGCTGAGCCTCAAGCTAGTTTGGATGATGTTGGTTTGGATGATTTTGGCTGGGCAAGGCGTTAATGCTAGTTAAGAAGGCCTGGACAAGGGCGATGAGGAACATTTGGGAGAGGTTATTACTGATGAGGGTGATACCATAGGGCAAGCTGGTTTGGGAGAGACTATTAAGGGTGGAATAGATTTTGATAAGGAGAGGTCTAACAAAGGTGATGAGGTTGGCGAACAGGGCACTAATGTGAGCAACGATTATGGTGAAGAAAGTGATGGTAGTGAGGAGAGCAAGAGAAGTGATGATGACAATGAAAGCGATGATTTATCACATTATGAAGTCTGATGATCATTTTGAGGCTGAGAATAAATCCGAGTTGTAGATTATCCAATGGAACACAAGTCAAGCTTGAGGGATGATCTTTTGCAGATGTGTACGCATTTTGAAAGGCTTTAATAGACTACATTAGAAGAATTGGGTTTGCTATCGTGAAGTTGAAAAATGAAAAACAAAGGGTAACTACAAATGTAGAGTCGATGGATATCGTTGGAGGCTCCATGCTAGTGTATTGCCCATGGAATTACTTTTCATACAAAAAGATGCATGCCAGACCACTCATGTGAGAGTGGATGAACTTATTGAGGCCAATTATATGTGGATGGAAAAGAAGTTAAAAGAATTGTTGAAAGAAAATCCAAACATAAGACCAAAGTGCTTGAGAAGTGAATTGAGGAAATATGGAGTTACTTCTCCATACATGAAGTTATATAAAGCAAAGAGGAGAGCCTTGGATGACATAGACTGCAACCATAATGATTCATATGCATAGTTGTCTAAATATTGGATAATGGTATTGAGGAAGAACCCTGGGAGCATTTATAAACTTGGTTAAGGGAGAGGATAATGATGGCAAAATGAGCAACTGCTGCAATACCAAGGAACCCTATCTTCAAACGAGTCTTCCTAGGGTTGAAGGCTCTGGCAAATGGTTTCATCAAAGGTTGTAGCCTATTTCTCGGGTTTGATGGATACCACTTGAAGGGCATTTATGGTGGAGTGTTATTGGCTACCGTTGGCTTTGACGGCAATAATAGCTTGTATCTTGTTGCCTTACCAAAAAAGAGAGCCCAATGAAGACCAAGTCAAATTAAGAGGTCTAACATTTTAAGATACGACAAATGTAACTTGAGAACATGCTAGCAGCCTTCGCCATCTCAAGGAAGAACCAAAAAGGTACAAAAGTTCGGAAAAAAAAAATTCAATCTATTTTGTTGTAATTTACATCCATAATTTTCCCCTTTTTTGTGCAGAGGAAAGTTGGAGTGTTGGTTGAAGACGTGCCACCATAAACTATTCTTAGAGTTTTGAAGAGAACAAAGCAAAAATAAAGCTCAAGTGTAAGTACTGTAGCAGTCTTTGCATCATTGAATTGATTGAAGGGATGCAATATTTTTTATCTAATGGAAGTGGAGCGCTATCATGTTTTTTGTTGATGAACAATTCATGATGGTTTATGTAATTGGAAGATGTATTGGTTGATATGAACAACTAAATAGGGCTTACTTGATGCTCATATCCTTTTTTGTCTTTATAAGCATATTTAAATGGAAAATTATATATTTGTTCATTGTGAATATTTGATATTTAGAAGGCTAAAGGAGAATGAATTCTAGGTTATTTGGAGATGAATTCTCGATTATTTTGGTGATTCACAGTTGTAAATTAACAGCTTTATATATTGGCTTGCAATGGATGATTATTTATATTCGCCACATGCTCATCAATTTATGTTGTTTTGTCATTATGTTCTAGACTTTAAGGGGTTAATAGTAATGTATGTCTTCATTTTATAAGCAAATTTTATGGATTTCTTCTATTTAGTTATGGCATTAGGTAACGAACTCAAAATGTAACAATCCCGAACCCAAAACATCTGTCCCTGGGCCGAACAATGTTACTTGTGGACAAGCGAATCTAAGATCAAATACATAGCCAAGCATAGGGAAAGCTAAAAGTTCTCATAACATTCAAATCAAACTTACATTACGACTTACATCTATTACAAAACATAGCTTCAAGTTCTATACAAGCAAAAACTACATTTCAAGTTCAACTATATAACATCAAGTTTACAACTTAACATAATCAAAATCCAAACTACCAAAACATCAATGGAGCTCATTCACCTACACATGATAAAATATTAGAGTAAGTCTATAGACATAGTAAGAACCATGGCTATGGAATAGTAAAGGCAAGGTTTCAGAACAATGATCAACGAATCCATATGAGCATTATGAGGATAATCAAACAAAATACAAAATACAAAACAATTTCATGAGCTTAAGAATTTAGTTCAAAATATCAATCAATCAATAAGAGCTCAATAATCAATTAACCAAGCAGAACGAGATTTTCGATGGGTCTATCACCCCTATCACTCCTAATATCAAATATAAATCCCAAGCAATCCACTCGATACCCGCCATAGAGTTTGTCAATCACCTCACAATGTCCTCACATTGGGCTATAATGCCCCTAAGTTGAGCAAAATGCGTTCGAGTGCTACTAGCCACATTCTCCAAATTCTGATATTGAGCTTGGTGTTTGTTGGCCATGTGCTCTATTTCTTGCTTAGCCCATTTTTCATATTCATGATATAGCCGGTGTTGCTTCAAATATGCCTCCTTCCAATATTCCGCCTCCAATTCCTTCTCGAGATCCCTCTCCTTATGTTTCCTATTTGGGCTTGTGCTACTCTCATCCGAGCTTGAGTTGATCTAATGGCTTATTTCCGCTTTACCCTTATCTATCCTACCTACAATGCCAAACAGAAACGCAAACAGCTAGTAAAAATCATAAATATAATAACAAATCTATCTAAATACCAAGGTTTCTTAGATCCTAAACTCTGATACCATCTGTAATGATCCTAAACCCAAAACATCCATCCCTGGGACGAATGAGGTTAACCGTGGGCAAGCAGATCTAAGATCAAATACGTAGAGGCATAGGGAAAGCTAAAAGTTCTCACATTCAAAGCAAAAACTAGAAATGATGAAACTGTACATGTTAGTGTAACATCTCGAGATAAGGATTCCTCATTTTAAGCACTTTTAGCTTCAGGACATTGAATCTGAAGATGCTAAAGCTAAAAAGCAAGGTCGTAGTTAAACATCGACAAAGCGATCTCGAGCTATAGAAGTGCACAATTTATTAGAGGGAGTGTGTGATTTTTTAAAGGATCTTTCTTATGCTTTGATTAGTTTCTACTTCATGTTTATTTGTTCCACTACATTACATTTTTCAACTTATGAAGAGGCAATTTGATAGGATTAATGGAAAGATGAGGACATTCAAGAACTGATAACTCGTTACAACAAGGTTTGCAAGTTTTAATGTTGCTTTACCTTGGTTGTTTCTCTATTATTGATTCAAAAGATTACCCTCGAGATTAATTATTGCCATTTTGCATTTTAAAATTGATCAGTCGGACAAGGCTTCGATGTCGGACAAGGCCATTCAGTACTTCAAGTTACTGCTACTAAAATTGATTAGGTGTACTAATTTCACCATTACTTTTTCCTAGTTTATACAAATTTCGTATCCTTTATTTTTTCTTGTGGAAAGCAATTTTGATAGTCACCTTTTTTGTAATACTGAGCACTTGATATTGGTAGGTTAAGCGATGCTTATGTTTATAAAGATGAGGAAATAACTTTTTTGGATCACTAATCCAAGCATCGAGAGTTTTATCACTGGATGCATGCTCACACTCATACATAGTACAATATTATTCGATTCTTAGATGTTCTACGTGCTTTATTATTCCTTGTAAATCTAGCCCACGCACTAAGGACTTTCATTGCATTGAACTGTGTATCCACAACCCCACCATACTCCAAAATGTGTTTCATTTCCTATTCCATTTCACAAATGCATGATACTTAATCCATTGCTAAGTGTTTCATGAGAGAATAGTTACTACAAGCATTTGCATTGTAAAATGGAATAGAATATGAAAACACTTGCCGAAAAGAAAATTCTAAACTCTTGTAGTATCCAGCAAAAAATAGAAATGGGGCATAGAGTTGCATAAGTGAACCCAATAATGTGCATAATTTCAGTTTTCACCACTTAAGTCTTGGTCCATGATGGTTATTTCCCATGCTAATTGTGTTTTTGCTTTCCTTTGTTTGTAATAGAATAGAGTTGTAACAAAAAGTTCAATTGCTTAATACATGAAAGAGGAAATGTATTATTGTTGAACTATTTTCTGCAGGTGATGCCCATGGGATTAGATATGGTACTAATGATGTACCCTGTTACGGAGGTGGGGAAAATTAACTGGCAAATGGTGCCATATCTATTTATGTTACCATGTTCGGTTGCAACAGCACATATGATGTTGTAAAATAATCAAATCGAATAGCAGCAAATTATCAAATTACAAGTTTGCATATAATCACAAAATTTCAAGGCGTGTTTTTAACAATTTATATGATTGTACAATCAAAGCATGCAAATAACAAAGTTGCAATTTTTAATTATGATTCATGTTTGTTATGAAACCAAAGAACAGCAAACCAGTTTGGAAGAAAACACCAAAGAATAGATTTGCAATTAGGAAAACCATAATCGAATTAAGCTAAGTTAAAATTAAACTTATCTGACAATTCTGTATCATAACAAAACTGATAAAACCAAATCACATAATAATCTTCTATTTATTTTCCTTGAAGAAACAGATGCCCCACTCACCAATACAATGGGTACAGCATCGCCTCTCCCAAGATAAAACGGTGTCACAAATTTGGTGCTGCACTGCAACAGAATTTTATCTCGACCAGCAACTTAATTCGTCGAAACCAAGATAGCCTAAAAAATTTCTTACAAATTTATAGAAAGGATTTTCAAATATTTTTTATGATTCTTTCAAGTCTGCCAAAGGCAGACTATTTATAGGAGAAAGAGGGGGGACACAGCCATTAATCTAGATTTAAACTTCAGAAACGTTTTGCCATTAGGCACAAAAACGTTTCAGTCAGTAGCCATAAATCCTGTGCAAATTGTCCAGATTCATGGCACAAACATGTCCAAATTCGTGGAACAAGTCTGTCCAGGTTCATGCAATAAGTATTCCAAAAACGTTTTAGTTTCTATGATAATATTGCAGTTCAATTCAAAATTTCAAACTCTTAAAATTAAAAAATTTAAATAAATTTGCAGCAAAAAGATTAGACTGAGACTGAAATAATTCGCCCAATGCCCTAGACCAAGTCGAGTGACGGCGACACGCGTGTGGTGCACCCCTTATGCATCCCCTAATCGATACTTTTAACAAGCATCCACCTTTGGTTTGCATATATACAATTACACACTTTGGTATAAAAGCAATGTGGGACAAGTGAAGAGTTTTTAACTCTTCAACTCTATCCCAAGGCTTCTATACTACACTCAAGTACAAATCTCTGTCTCTAAACCAATGTGGGATAATTTGGCATCCATTTAATGATAAATTACATCATCAACTTTGAATTCTTGTAATTAGGCCAAAACTCCAAAAAGCTTAATGCCAAATTACAACAATCCCCAACAAATTCATGGATAAAAACTATCAGGGTTTTTCGTAGTTTGCTTTTAATAATGGTAACTTCTGATTTCAACCACTACCTAAGTCATCTAGCATATGCCATCACTAGGACAAATGGATCTAAGCCTTGAATTTTGCTCGTAATTGTGATGGTGTCTGCTAGTAACAACAAGTTACAGGCTATGTACTGATCTTTAGGGTCATCACATTAAGGCCATGTGTCTCAATCTTGTATCATGAATGTTTTCGAGAAAAACCCTTTTTCTCTAGTCATTGCCAAACAACTACATTCACTTAGTTGGGCATCTCCAGGGATGCATTGCTAACATCCCGTCTAAAAGACTTGACCCCATTCAGAATTAATATTCTTACTAAACTACCAGTAACCAGCACCTACCAGGTATACCAAAGGTCAGATTTAGATACTTAGTATCAACCAGAATTAGGTGCAACTCGATATACCCAGCAGCTTGTTTATACCACATTGAACCTTCCTTGTGGGATCTTCACTTTGTAGGTTAGGTTGCCACTACTTGTGTATCACTTTAGGCCTCATTTACTTTGGTTGATGGGATAAGTGAGTGATAGATAAAATGAATGATAGGGTGTGGGATGGGATTATTTAATAATAACAATCCTATGTTTACTTTGAGAGATTGAATGTGTGATAAAAATAATATGATGTTTACATTGATTGATAAAGAATAGATGAGTGAGAGTAATTTTTAAAATACCCTTTGATGTAAAGTATTAAAAAGAAAAAGATAATAATAATAATAATAATAATAATAATAATAATAATAATAATAATAATAATAATAATAACAATAATTATTATTATTACCTTTTTCTTTTTAATACTTTACACATTATTTATTATTATTATTTAATAATAATAATAATAATAAATAAATAAATAATAATAAATAATATGTAAAGTACTGAAAAGAAAAAGGTAATAACAATAATAATAATAATAATAATAATAATAATAA
>JACFYI010003567.1:27714-38757 GCA_014898755.1 Handroanthus guayacan | reverse complement strand
GTGAGTGACGACCCGGATCACGAGGCGGAATGCCGAGTGATGCGGGGTGTTACATCATAGGTGGAGTTTACCACTTTGATGCTCCTTGAGAATTGATTTCTGCTTCAATAACATTAACATAAAAGCTTCGCACTGCAATCTCGAATCAAACTCAAAATTTGGTGTACTCTGCCTCGAATGCTTTGATTTACACCATGAACAACGTGGATCTCCTTGAATTTGGTTGAGTGATTTGTGGAGCCTCCTCCAGTGCCTTCGTTGCTTGAATTTGAATTATTTGTGTTATGTGCGTTTGGCTACTAATAAAACCTCAGTTATTCTTGCAGTGCGGAAAACCTTTCCATAAATATTTGATGAAGTGGCGTGAATTGATTGACTCTTCATGATTTGAGTGGTATTTATTGATGTGACGTTACTAAAACGCCATTATTTCATTTGGGTTAAATGCAATTTACCCCCTGTATTCACTCTAATTGGTACAAAATTCCCTGAGTTTTTTTAATTAGCATCAAACCCCCTGTATTCATAAAAATATAGCAAAAAAAGGTCCGTCTCTATTGTGTGTATTACACGCGCTCTCTCTGCGATTATTTTATGTTTTTATTGCTATTTTATGAGATAAAATGACTCATTTGACCTTCTGATTAAATGCAATTTACCCCCTGTATTCACTCTAATTAGCATAAAATCCCCTGAATTTCTCTAATTAGAATGAAACTCTTTCTATTCTTGAAAATATTGCAAAAAAGGTACCATCTTTATTGTTTGAGAAGAAGAAAAATTATAATTGAAGAAAAATAAATATTGAAAATAAAAGTTAAAAAAATTTTCAAAATTTTTTATAACTAATTTGTTATTATATTTTATAGTAGGATTATTTTTACTTGAATTTATTATATATAATAAATATTAAAAAGATTAAAGAATTTTTTTATTATTATTTTTTATAACTACTTTATAATTATCTTTTAGAATAGGATTATTTTTATCTATTTACCTGATACTGAATTACAAATAACTACCGAAAATGTTTTATGCTTTACATATATTATATAGATAATAATATAGTATAGATGTTAATTTCAAAGTGAAGAAAACATAAATTTTTAAGTAAACAAAGTATAGAATTAAAAGGTACTGGAGGTTAACAAATCAAATTACACAATAACCTAAAAATTCTTAACATTAAACATTCAAAAAATCGAGGGTATTTAAGTAATTTTATTATTCTGAAAATGATTTAAATTCAATGGGGCAAGTGAGTTTCATTTTACCAAATACAGAGGGTTTTATGCTAATTAAAAAAATTCAGGGGGTTTCGTGCCAATTAGAATGAATACAGAGGGGTATTATGCATTTTACCCTATTTCATTTCCTACTTTTGCAAAATATGATTTGATTTGCCTTGAATACTTCAGTACCGCCCATATAAATATTTGATTTGCTAATCGATTAAATATTTTATTTAATATTGGGATTCTATTTAAAAGTTTTTCAAGTACAAATATGAAAAATAGACATATTAGGCAACACATTTTTCATGTCTACAAAATTTTCGAGCTTTGTTCATGTGCATTTGTTTTGATAGATATGAAGTAAATAAGCCTCGAAATAAAATCTTGAGGGAATCAAGTGACAATAATTTGCTTCAATTCACTTGGAATGCATAGATTGTTTATATTCATTCAGTGACTTCTTTAACTTGTGGATAGTCTTTACTTGTTTTAGGAAGCCTTGAATTTCGGATAGACATATATCACTGAGTCCTGAATCCTAGCAGATAATTTATGCTTGTCTCAAGAAGCCTTCATTTTGTATTGAATTTGAATTTATTAAATAATTTATACTCTTATCAAGGAGTTTTTATTTGAATTTGACTTCTCGACATGGCAAGGAGTACTTCATTTAATTTGATTTATAGACATTTTATACTAATGTCAATGAGTTCTTTGTTTGATTTGATTAGTAGACCTTTTATACTCATGTCAAGGAGTTCATTTGATTTGATTTGTAAACCTTTTATACGACGGGAAGGAGTTCTTATTGCAGTTGATTTGGTGACCTTTTATACTTGTGGACTAAATATTTTAGTTGTGTGTATTATGAAAAAGGGATCTTTTCTCATACATCCATAGGGGGTGTTTGCCAGAGTTTCTACTATTTAAAAAAGTTAAAAGTTGTAGAAAAGCTATAGAGAAAGCTTTTTAGTGAAAGTTAAGAGTATTCAAAAATAAAAGTTAAAAGTAAAAGCTGTTGAAATTGTGTGGGAGTTGCTTTTAGCTTTTAAATTTTAGTTGTGTGTATTATGAAAAAGGGATCCTATATCATATATGCATAGGGGGTGTTTGCAAGAGCTTCTACTTTTTTAAGAAGTTAAAAGTTGTAAAAAAAGCTGCAGAGAAAGCTTTTTAGTGAAAGTTAGGAGCATTCAAAAATAAAAGTTAAAAGTAAACGGTGTAGAAATTGTGTGAGGGTTGCTTTTAGCTTTTAATTTTTAGATTTTTTTTACTTGATTTTGGAGAAATAAAAGTAATAATAATATTTTTAAACACTTCAAAATAGCTTAATTAATTGAAAATGCTTTTAAGAAGCTGCTACAAACATCCCCATAATATACTAAGAATGTTGATAAGCTCAACATTGAAGTCAGTAATATACTAGAATCCTAAGAAAACTCTATTACTGAAAATCCTAATATCACTTAAACACTACCACAACCCTTCAAGTTGCAGCAAATATCAATTTATCTTCAGCTTGTTATACAAAGTCTTAAATTGCTTCCCCCTAAGCTTTAGTAAATATATCTACCAATTGATTTGAGAAAGGAATGAACGGAAATTCTTACTTATGACAGTCAGTCAAATTTTATATGCTTAGTTTTTTCGTGAAAGACAATATTACTAGCTATATGGATAACTACTTGATTATCATAGTACATAATTAGAGAATCGCTGTAATTAAAAGCACGTTCTCTCAATAAATTCTTGAGTCACAATGTAACGCCCCGGGGTCCTAGTGCACATTCACTCTAGTTTTTGGAACATTACTCACATACATAAATAATAAAACTAAACCTTAAAATCAACATGAACACAATCATTCAACATAATCGGAATTTAACTTAACTTAAATTTATACGTCATTCGCTACCCAAAGTCATAGACAAAAAATTTCACATTGCATTCAATACTTAATTTCCCACTATATCATGATTATAGGCTATAAACTTTTCAAGTTACATCATAGGAATTAAAATTTTCATACTAAGCATGCCTAAAGTCCATACAACTTCATCTAAGCTAAACACATCTAGATGTTCAAAATTTCAAGGAAACCAAAGTGCTAACAAGAGCCTTTCAACCTCGATTGGTCCACAAGCTAATGACCTACATAAAGTTGGTGAAATCATGAGTCCACTGACCCAGTAAAAATCATGACCATGATGGAAAGAGATAAGTTGTTCGACATGTTCAAGACTCAAGATATCAACCTGATTTAAACAATTAATAATGTAACGCCCCGGATTTCAGGGGCATTTCATCCCGAGATCCGAAGTGCTACTCGCGGACGGATAATCATTCCAAAATTATCAGAAACTTAAAGCAGCATAATCATTCAAGCTAAATTCATAAAATCCATCAAACGATCCAAACTAATTCCCAAAATGTATAGTTACATATCAAACTGTCCAAAAATTACATAGAGTAATCTAACTTATCAATACAATCCAATATTCTATACATTTCATGAGTCCAAAACCATGAGGTCGATCCAAAATACAAATCTAAGTCCAAAAGTTCCAAAACAATAGGTTAAACCAAAATACAATAGGGTTTACAAATCCAACAAGCTATATAATCTATTATGAGCTCCAATCATTCATTCGTTCATGATTCAAGAACCTACATGTTAAATAGGGTCATGAGTCCACTGACCCAGTAAAACTTATAGCAAGGGATTGGAGTACAAGATTCAACGATGGACATATCAAGAACGGAAATTATGAATATGACCTCATATAGTATTTCAGAACAACAGAGCGAATAAGATGAATGGATATCATAAATTATATGTCACATTCATGTCAATAAAGCTTATAAGGTTGATTCAAAAGTTTGATGGGTCTGTCACCCTTATTACTCCACTTACAACTCCAAGCAGGCACTCAAGGAGAGTCAGAAACATACAACTCCGAGCAGAAGCTCAAGGAGAGTCAAAACATATAACTCCTAGCCGAAGCTCAAGGAGAGTCATGAACTTACAACTCCGAGTCGAAGCTTAAGGAGAGTTATAAACGTACAACTCCGAGCCGAAGCTCAAGGAGAGTCAAAACATACAACTCCGAGCCGAAGCTCAAGGAGAGTCATAAACTTACAACTTCGAGCCGAAGCTCAAGGAGAGTCATACATATACGAGACACAGCCGCCGCAGCACGGTCGACCACGAGTCTCATACGTAATCCTTCAGGACCCTACCTCCAGGGCCCATCCGGTCTATCCAACATATTTACGAACATATAGGCTTGAAACAAACTGAACATTCAATTATTTAATAAGGCCATTTTGGTACAATGTTTGGTCAGCCATCGATTTCGATTAAACAATTCAGAATAAGCCAAACACATCAATCGATCATTTCAAAATTCGACTATGGACTAGAGGATTTTCATTTCAAGACTCATATTACGTTAAGAAGATCGGATATGGACTTTGCGTGATGTAAAATAGGGTTTGAAAACATGAAAAAATCAATTTGGAATCGAAACTGGGTGCTTGGGCGCACAAACGGGCGCTCGAGCACCCAAAACAAGAGTTTGGACAGAGAGTTGGCGCTTAAGCGCCGGTGAACAGTATTTTCTGTGCTTGGGCGCCGATATGTGCGCTTGAGCGCTCACTCTCGGGTTTGAAATCTGATTTTTTGTCTTTTGATTTTCTTTGAATTTTTGATCCAAAAATACATTTTTGAGGTTCTTAAATACATAAAAATATTTATATAACATCGTTTCGGATTTTGATTTTGTCCATATCACCCGTTTTCAATCAATTTCTTAGTTCGTTTCTCCTCTTAGTCCACGGTCCATTATTCAAAACTCAATCCAAAGCATTGGACTAGGAGTCAAGAGGGTTCATTAAGCTTTGGATTTACATATTCAGGAGGTAGAGCTTATTAAAGCAAGAACAACAAAGCAACAACATAAGCTCATGGCTAATACATATCAACGGAGCAATAGATTCAACAACACGATATCATAACCATTCAGTTAAGGAAAGAACGAAGAACATATGCTCACAAGAAGATGAGGAAAGCCATAAGTCTTACCTCTAAGAGCTTAATCCCAAAAATGATAGTGATCCAAGCTTATAATCAACACCTATAACCATATATATACATGCTCAAATCAAGTTCTATATATCATACCATTAACAATCCTTAAACATGAATCTAAAACCACTTACTTAGAGTTTAGGATGAGCTCACACCACCTTGAATCTCCCTTAAGCCACAAATCGATTTTTGAAGACAAGGAAAAAGATGCATGTATTTGTTCTAAGTGCTAGAAGAGTTTGTGAGCTAGAAATTTTCTGCAGAAATCTTATGACCAATAGAGGCTTATTTATAGGAGAAACTTGGGGCCAAAATGTAACATTTTCAAAGCTTAGGCCCCTCGAATAATTACCATGGTCTAGTGATGGTTGTAGGGTGGCTTCTTGACACATTTGGATAGATAGATGGATGGAAAATCCATCCATCTTGCAGCTGATATAGCTGCTGCTGCGGCTGCCCCTTTGTCTTCAAATTTCTTTTTTCTTTTCCCCTATTTTTGAATTTCAATTGGTGTCCAAATGGTCAACAAAAGTGGCTAGTGTTTTGGCTAAGTTTTGGGGCTTGTTTAAATACAAATCGGGGCTCGTTTGAGTCGAAACGTGACGAGAAAACGGAACTTGGTTACTTGAAAATCGTTTGGATGCACGAAACATATTTTGATTTCAAAACGATGCTTGTGATTTTAAATCAAATGAATTTTCGAAAAATCGATGATTCAAAAATTTCATTTTAGGGGAATTCTTGGGGTGTCACAAACAAGGAGAGTTGATATCATAGAATCAAACCAATCACAAAACTTAAAAGCTCAATAGGAACAATTCAATATTCATTCACAATGTGATTATTCGTTCATAATTCATAAAGTTCACAATTTTCATAACAAATATGAATATCGAACTGATTAAGGCTGAACTAGTATTCGGTGAATTTGTCACCCTTATAACTTTAAAATAATTCAATTATACCCTTGTGCCTCCCGTCTCTCCCTCGAATGGCCGTTCAGAGGGAAGCAATCCAAGTAAATGATTTAGGTGCGGTTGATCGCGTGCCGAGAGTGGTTATTTGGAAACTTATCTCCAAGCCCCCTCCAAACTACTCAAACAATAGGGAAGTCCTGAGGTTAGGTTGACGCTCCGTTAACTCCCAACCAATCTCCGCTAAGGTTCCCAGGGCCCAACTGTCATGCATTCAGGTTGACAATAGGAATTGTGAACTTGAGAGGTTTTAAGCAATCAACATACGGCTAGAAATCGAATATTTGGGTACAAAAATTTGAGATTTGAACTTGGGATATAAGAGTTTTATTTGGATCATTTTAATAGCTTAAAAGTCATGGAATGTGATTTTAAGAAGTCATTTTGGTGAAGAACGTTAAGTAGGTCAAGTTTTATATGTTTCTGTTATGGAAGTGGACTTCTTGGCCATTTTAAAAATATATTCCAATGAGTTAAAATTGGTGATTTGGTTCTACAACTACTCAACAAGCTTTCCAACAGTGTTTTATATTGAAAATCCGACAAGCGGTTTTTCAGTTATAAAATTTTCAAGTTGACCTAAGATTCTATCGAAATCCTTAGTCAATTTGGCAGGTTGAGTTCTTAAAATGTTTCCGGGTGTGTTTCTTTATTTTTTAGTTTTTTTTAGCCTAACAACATCTACACTTAATAAGATTTCTAACTGCTAACTTTAGGGCTAATTTGGTGAAGGAAAGATTGGTTTTGAAAATTTGAAAGTAAAGGATATTGCAAGGTTCACTCTAGTAGCTCCCGTGATCCCCGAGTAATCTGGCAAATTAGGTTTTAAAGGTGTTTTTGATCATTTTTGTCCTTGGTTTTGAGTGATTCTTGATCCTAACACTAACTACACTTGATAAGTTTCAAGTGGTGTAATTTATGGGTCTTTTGGATGTGAGTAGGTCGAGTTTCAAATTTTTTAAATAGAGGGTATGATAGAGGCTTCCCCTGTTCCTGATCGAAGTGGCAGGTTACGTTCAAATGGATTTATCTATCATTTCCCTCATTGTTTTTGGGTGTTTTCGGTACCTTAGATGAAATTTTTGAAGTAGTATAAGTAAGGTTTTCAAATTTTTTGAAGTGAGGTGTGTGCACTGGTAGTGGTTACTCGAGAACAAAATCATGATTTTCAAAACTTCTCTCACTTTATAAAATCATTTAGTTACTAATTCTAAGCATAATGATCCAAATAAATTTCCTATAACCTTTAAGTTCATCCTCATGATCCTTCATACAAGAGCTAAGTCAAGCTCAACCAATAATCAACATAAGAGTCTACTATATACATCAAAGCAAGTAAAAGATTGTAAACAACCAAGGATCACATCAACAAGCTCATAATCAATGGAGTTTTCAAAAAAAAAAAAAAAAAAAAGAACCATGAATCATGGGTTGACAACACAAGGTAGGAATTATCATGATCTTTACCTTTATTGCTATCCAAATTCCCAAGAGTTCTAAGAATTTCCTTCAAGCTTTAAGTAGCTCCTAACAATCAAAGGAAGAACTACTTAGAACTCACTTAAACATAAGCTAATATCTACTCAAAAATCAACTCAAACTTACCAAACTTAGTGATCAAACCAAGAGAAAAGGTCCTTTATCAATTCCCTTCAATTTGTTTGATAAAAATATAGATGAAAGTTGGAAGAAAATTTGTTCTCTCTCACTTCCTCAACTCTCGGCCAAGTGAAGAAAGGAACAGAAAGTGTAATTTTTTCTTCTCTTACTCCTTGTGTATATACATACATGAGGGGTATATGGCAATAGTGAGTACAGGGCATTTAATGTTGGAAATGATGGTGTAGGGTGACTAAGTGCGGTGAGTTAGCACTAAATGATGGACAATGTTGGGAGTTATTTCTTTTCTCTTTCATTACATGCTCTTATCTTTTAATTTTGTCTTCACCTAGTGGAGGTGTGTGTGTGGCCGAGTTGGGGCTGCATTTTGATCTTTTTTTTTTTTTTCAAAAATTAGAATGGACTTGGACTTTTAAAATTAGATAAAGTCTTTGGGTTTTAATTCTTGGATCAATTATGCACTTATTTGGGTTTGAAATAATATTTTTGAGCCATATTCGGTTGAAATAAAATTTTCGAGTACTAAATCGAAATATTTTCACCATTTTAAAATTTTTTGGACAATAGTGATTAAAGTCATTTAAAACGGCGCTAGGTTTTAAATTTTGAAAGTAAGGGTTTAAAAATAATATTATAGAAGTCTTTGGGTCTAAATAAAATATTTTTGAAGTTAATAAGGGTTTTTTAATAAATTTGGGCCAAAATAAAATTTTTTAAAACGAAATTTCTTTGCCGAGAAAATTCGGCCGTAGAGAAAATTGGGAATTTTTCGAATTGAAAGACAATAAATTTTCGAATGGAAAGAAAATCATTTAATTAAGATTAAGGGAATTTTCAGGTCTCACACACAATATCTTACTAGTAGTATTTGCCATAGGTCTATATTCAACTTTGAGCTATTGTTGTTCGTTTCTTGTAACGCCAAATCACCAAATTTACCCTGACAAATGCAATGCCTAGTAGTAGATTTTCGACCAATTTCTAGAATTTGTATAATCTGCATCTGAATAATCTTCTATGTTCAAGTGTCCATGCACCTTGAATAGCAAACCTTTTCAGGTCAATATTCTTACAGTAGCATTTGGATAAATAGTTTGTTGCTTGTCGATATATTGATTGATTATTCCCAGTACAAATGAGATATGTGCCAGTCAAGTACCTCAAAATAATTATCATCATCCTCTTAGGAAGCAAGGTTCAAGTCTGTGACGACCCCCGAAATCCCGAGGATGTGCGGACCCGAAACCCGAGGTGCATCACTCACGTTCTATACAATCCAAATCCAATTCAGAAATTCAAACACAATAATTCAAACTAACTTGCATAAAATCGTCAAAAGATTCAACTAAGAACCATAACTTACCATTACATTCCAAGAGTTCGAATACATAGGGCAATCTAACTTAACATTACAATCCAACGTTCTGTACATATCATGAGTTCAAAACATAATGTCCATCCCAAATGCCAACTAAGTCCAAAAGTGATAAATTTAAACCAAGATACAAAATAGGGATGTCAAAACCAAAATACGCCATACTATCTATTACATACTTCAATCATTCATTCATTCACGTTCCCGGAACCTACATGTTAAATAGGGTCATGAGTCCACTGATCCAGTAAAATTTATAGCATACTAACAAAGACAAGAGTTGAAAGAACATGAGCATAACAAACGATAGGACAAGAATGTGATATAGACAACAAGCCAAGACGTTCAAACGATCAATATACATATATACATATCGGAAACAATTATCACATTCGAGTCAATAGGCTGAAACAAGCTATTTGGTAGGTCTATCACCCTTATAACTTCAACATAATATTTCTCCTTATCCCTCCAACTCCCGAAGGAGCTCATTTATTCGAAACGCACAGCCGATGTACGTGCGTAGGATAGCGCTTTAGAATTCTACCTCTAGAATAATTCATCCGAACTACCCGACAAATAGGGATTTTGAGGGTCCTAGTCGACATCCGATATTGTCCAAGTTTGGTCCCCAGGAAACTCCCTAGGGCCCACATTCATTCATTCATATGGCTTAGAAAAGAAGCGGACATTCAATAACCAATAAGCCGGCAAGGCATTACGTATATGGCAAACAATAACAAATGACATTTCAATTAGGCCAATCGTAATCAATCGATCAATCGTTTCGGAAATTGGACTATGGACTAGTGGGATTACGTTTTAAAACTTTGTATTACGTTAAAATGGTTGAATATGGACTCAAGATATCAAGAAATAGGGTTTTAAAACTCAAAACATCAATTTTGGACTGAGACTGGGCCCTTGAGCGCACAAACGGGTGCTCGAGCGCACAAACGGGTGCTCGAGCACCCAAAACACAAAATCTAGGCCGAAGCTGGGCGCTTGAGCGCTGTGAACAGTAATTTCTGCACGCTTGAGCGCTCACTTTCGGGTTGAAATCCGATTTTTTGTCTTTTGAATTTTTTTGAATTTTTTATCGAAAAATACATTTTTGAGGTTCTTAAATACGTAAAAACATTTATGAAACATCGTTTCGGGTTTTGGTATTAAGAATTTTCAAGAGATCGTTTCAACGTCAAAACGTACGGTTTTGTTCATATTCTTTGTTTCTAATCAAATTTTTAGTTCGTTTCTTCTCTTAGTTCATAATCCATCATTCAAGTTCAATCCTAAGCATTGGTATATAATTCGAGATGGTTTAATAAGCTTTGGATTGATTCATATTCAAGAGTTGGAGCATGGAATAGCAAGAATAGCAACAACAATCACAAGTTCAAATGCTCATAGAACATCATGTATTCAATAACTCAAAGTATGCTCGATTAATGAACGGAAAGCTGGAAACACATGCTCATGGAGAGGAGAATAAGCTATAAATCTCACCTCTTGTAGCTTAAATCCAAAATGTGATCGATCCAAGCTTATAATCACACCTATAACCACATATATACATCCATATCAAACACTATCATATATGCCACTTATCTAATCTTAAACCACAAGCATAGGGTTACTTACCAAGTATAGGATGAGAGCTCACTCCCACAAGAATCCCCCTTAGTAAAAATCGATTTTTTGGCTAGATGAAGAGATGCAAGTTTTGAGCTTAAAAAATGCAAGAGTTGG
>JACFYI010003566.1:1048947-1063815 GCA_014898755.1 Handroanthus guayacan | reverse complement strand
AGATGTACCATCTAATGTTTCTAATAAAATAAATTCTTCTTCTTACTTGCTTGAATTTTCTAATTTATGGCATTATAGATTAGGACATGTGAATTACAAGTCAATTAATAAACTTGTAAACAAAGGCCTGTTACCAAAATTAAATTTTGAACAAAATTCAAAATGTGAAGTATGCATTGAGGCAAAAATGACTAAAATTCCTTTTAAAACAATAAAAAGAAGCACGGAACCTTTAAATGTAATACATACGGACATATGTGATTTAAAAATGGTACAATCAAGAGGAGGAAAGAAATACTTTATAACTTTCATTGATGATTGTACTAGATATTGTGATGTTTATTTACTTTCAAGTAAGGATGAGGTTTTGGAAGTATTTAAACAATATAAAAATAAAGTTGAGAATTAACTTGGAAAGAAAATAAAAACTCTTCAGAGTGATAGAGGTGGTGAATATGTGCATCCATTTGAAGAATTTTGTGCTGAACATGGAATTATTCGTGAAATAATAGCGCCATATGCACCTCAATCAAATGGCATTGCTGAATGTAAAAATCGCACATTAAAAGAAATTATGAACGCATTATTGATTAATGCAGGCGCACCTCAAAACATGTGGGGAGAGGCAGTTTTGACTGCAAATCACTTACTTAATGAACTCCCTCACAAGAAATTAGAAAAAACTCCATATAAGGCTTGGAAAAGCTATCCACCATCCTACCAATACCTTCGAGTGTGGGGGTGTCTAACTAAGGTAGGGGTTCCTCTTCCTAAAATAGTTAAGATAGGGCCAAAAATAATAGATGAAATCTTTGTTGGGTATGCACACAATAGTGCGGCATATAGATTCCTAGTATATAAATTTGAGATAGATGACATTCATCTTAATACTGTTATTGAATCAAGGAATACGAGTTTCTTTGAAGAAATATTTTCTTGAAAAAAAGAAGATGGACAGTCCTTTCTAAAGAGACTTTGAGAAATCCAAGGGTCGGAAAGGGAAGAAAACGAACTTAGACGTAGTAAGAGAGCTAAAATATCTAAATCTTTTGGACCCAACTTCTTAACTTATATATTGGAAGATGAACCACGAATTTTCATTGAGGCTATGGCCTTATCTGAAGCTGCTTTATGGAGAGAGGCAATAAATAGCAAAATAGAATCCATCATGCAAAATCATGCTTGGCAACTAATAGATCTTCCTCTTGGAAATAAACCATTAGGGTGTAAATGGATTTTCAAAAGAAAAATAAAAGCAGATGGTTCTATTGACAAATACAATGTGAGATTAGTAGTCAAAGGATATAGACAAAAGGAAGGTCTTGATTATTTTGATACTTACTCGCTTGTGTCTAGGATAACATCTATAAGATTATTGATTGCATTTGCAGCTATCAATAATCTTAAGATTCACCAAATGGATGTTAAAACAGCATTCTTAAATGGTGATCTCGATGAGGAGATTTACATGGAACAACCAAAAGGAATTGTTGTTCCAGGATAAGAAAATAAAGTGTACAAGTTAGTTAAGTCATTATATGGTTTAAAACAAGCACCGAAACAATGGCACTTAAAATTTGACCAAGTCATGTTGGCAAATGGCTTTAGGATCAATGAGTGCAACAAATGTGTCTATATCAAAGGCGACGATTCCTAATATGTCATCGTATGTTTATACGTAGACGCTATGCTAATTATGGGAAGTAATATTAATATAATCAAAGAGACGAAGAAATTGTTGAGTCGCAATTTTGATATGAAGGATTTAAGAGTAGCAGACGTAATACTTGGTATTAAAATAATTAGAACGTCTGATGGGCTTGTGTTAACTCAATCACACTACATAGAACGAGTGTTGGAAAAATTCTTAAGAGAATAACATAGCCCAGTGAAAACTTCGATAGATTCGAGTCAACGACTTACCAAGAATATGGGAGAAACAAAGGCTCAATTAGAGTATGCTCGTGTTATTGGGAGCCTTATGTATATTATGAATTGTACAAGACCAGACATAGCATATGCAGTTGGTAAGCTAAGTAGATTTATAAGCAATCCAGGTCATGAACATTGGATCGCCATAATTAGAGTATTAAGGTATTTAAAATACACCTTAAACTATGGATTGCATTATACAAGATATCCGATCAGCTGTAGTTGAAAGATATAGTGATGCGAATTGGATATTTGATATTACTGAAACAAAGTCTACCAGTGGATATGTGTTTACACTAGGAGGAGGGGTCATTTCATAGAAATCATCAAAACAAACCTACATAGCTAAGTCGACTATGGAATCGGAATTCATAGCATTGGATAAGGCAGGTGAGGAAGCTGAATGGTTACGCCATTTCTTAGAAGATATTCCAAATTGGCCTAAACCTGTGCCAACAATTAGCATTCATTGTGATAGTCAATCTGCAATTGGAAGGGCACAAAGTACTACGTATAACGGTAAGTCTAGACATATACGTCGAAGACATAACACCGTTAGACAACTGCTCTCTGATGGGATTATCTCTATTGACTATATGAAGTCAAAAGATAATATTGTGGATTTTCTTACAACAGGTCTAAATAGAGAGCAAGTTAATAAATTATTGAGGGGAATGGGACTTAAGCCTTTAAAATAAAATGAGACACTATAACAGGAACCCTACCTATGTGATTAGAGATCCCAAGAAATAAGTTCAAAGGGAAAAACAAGTTATTGTGACTCGATGGGTAGGCACTGTAGGGGTAAACCCCTTCCCATTCCTATAATAAGTAGACAGTGCCGCCTGCAAAAGTAATTTAGGTTAAGTTTTACTTTTAATGAATTTTTATACCTCGATACATCGAGTGGAGATGTAGCAGGAATCTCTTAATAAAAATCCACCTATGTGAGTAGGGACTGGGCCGGTCCTATGAGAATTTTTAAGGTTGAATTCTCAGAGAGTACTCATGAAACCCAAGAGCTGTTCAAGGCCGAAATGATCATAACCGAAAGAACCTAACCGAAAGAACCTAATTGACTATTGAGCGGGATTGTGTGATGTTCTATTGTCTTGGTGTACACAAAAGTCGAACAGTTCAAGACATCGCGTTCACTGGTTGGCAAGTACATCCGATAGTTCTCACTAGGGAAGGTTCAAAGCCACAAGCTACCTATTTCGATGCAATGTCGCTCAAGCTGAAACTCTCTTTGTATGCCCTCATTTTTTGCACTATTGACGAGACAATTTTCTATTCATGTGGGGGATTGTGAGAATTTTGATATAAACACCCATTCAAGTTCCTAACTTTAGCTCAAAAATTAAGTATGTCATACTTAATTAAATTTGTAAAATTTATTGATAATCTAAACATCTCAATGTGGAGATGTTCATGTTGTGATTAACTATCAAAATTCATTAATTGTGAATGAGAAATTGAAGCTAAAGCGATGCAATCCAATCGTGATTTAATTTTTGGATCGGACTTTATTTTTTGATAAAAAATCTTCTAGAAATTAAATGAATGTGTGTTGTCATGTGCGATTAGACATTAATCATGTCTATTGATTTGAATTTTAAGACGAAGAGACATAATGCATGCCTATTAAATTAAAAGTCAGTAGGTGCAATTTTTGCATAGAGTCACATGGTAGTCTATAAATAGGGTGTGTGTTTATGGCCAAAAGACATAGAAAAATATAGCAAGAATTTGCATACATTTGCTTGCATACACTACACTATAGCACACATTTTCACTTTGCAATTTCGAGAGTTTCAAGTCGATAAAAGGTTCGAGAGTCTGTCCTATTGGAGTGTTAACTTAGGCCGGAGTAGCCGTTGTATCTTGGGAGGTTTATTGCTGGGAACCTTGGAGCACCGTGTGAGGAGCAATTAAAACTTTAAAGAAACTGTTCTACGGACAGGCCTCGGCTTAAAGGTTGATTATATCTGGATTTTTCCATGTCTTTATGTTGATTTTATATGTTACGTTTATTATGTGATAATTTTCTGTTTTCAAATAATTATATGCATGTGTTATGTGATTTGTTTTTCCTAAAACACACAAGTATGCACGGTCATTAGTTCTAACACTTCCACAAGCCGCTCCATTGTTGTATAGAGCATTATTAGCTGCTGCTATCAGGGTCCCTTGGTCTTGGTTTCCAAAGCATGCGGATGCTGCAATAATGGGCATTGGTTTACCGTTAAAATATAATTGTATTTAGGTTCAATTAAGGATGTTTTCCAAGAATATTAATTGATCAGCCTCCATGTGGTTAAGTTCCTTCTCTTCTTCCTTTTTTTTTTCCTTTTTTTTTCTTTTTTTTTTCTTTTTTTTTTCTTTTTTCTTTTTTCTTTTTTCCCTTCTTCTTCTATGTATGAGTTTAGAAATTTATTGACGTTAATTTAAATTGAAGCTTGATTTGTTTTAGAGATATAAGTGCTAACGCTATTAATGTAATAATTAATTGTGTCTTTAATCACGAGTACGTAAGGAGGTAATAAAATTAAAGCAAGAGATCTAGGCATCATAAATGGATTTTTGTTTTTTTTCTTTTGGGTTAGGATTTTCTATTTCAATATATATATAAATATATATTTATGTGTCATGTTTTATTCAATTGTATAGACAAATGCATGCTAGGTGTATATTAGATATTTTTATAATTAAAACCATAGAGTGTTGTATGTTGAAACATGTAATTTGAAAATTCTATGTCTACATACACGAGTCTAAGTCATGAGGCAATATTATGACTAGATGTATGTGTTTTTTTGTTCTGGAAAATTATTCATGTAACTAGAGTTCTCTATGTTTATGAATAGGTTATTAACTTAGTCTAGATGTGTCTTTGTACCTATATATATCCATTGCCGCGTTGCACTACATATTTTAAGTCATTTGAAAACATTTGGAATCAAAGTCCATCATGCAGAGGATGATAATTTCCTCTTTTATTTTCTTGTTAAAGTGAGTTTTTGTTGGTTCTTGCCCACCATAGCTACAACAGTACATGCAATATACTTGTTCTATATTTATGCAATACAGTAACAAATGAAACATGAATTGGTATAATCCAAATTAAAGAGAAGGAACTTACGAATATACTGTGTGTAGAAAGTTGCAGTTCCAGTGATAGCACATGCCATGGAAATTAAGCTAGCAGCAACAATGAAGCATTTGATATTTATTAAAAACGATCAGAAATCGACCACGTCGCATTTTACTGGGCCCTCTTCGGTTTCATTTCCGAAAGAGCCACCAGAACCATGCCGTCTTATTCACAGATTGATGTGTAAAAAAGGTACAATGTGTTTGTTTGATGTGTGAGATGGCGTTGGACTGTACATATGTGAATTTACTTGTTTGGCCCTACCTTTTAAATATAATTAATTTTTTCTGAAAAATTGACAACATGCTGCACAAAAAATAGCCACAGCTAATTATTGGGGATGAATTTTTTTCCTGTTGGTTCAAAGCCATGGCTCTTTTATTTATTTATTTATTTATTTATTATAATTATTATTATTATTATTATTATTATTTTTTTTTTTTTTTTAGAGTCACGGCTTGTGAGTGAATTTTCATTCCAGTTAATTACAGGTAGTGGCCCACTTAAAATTGACGCCACGATATGTTATTTCATTTATTAGCAACGGGAAAATCCGTTGATTGGGCCCCGAATCTCCTCTATTATAATCTCTAATCAAAATAGAGATAAATAATTTATGCTAATTCCCTGTACAGAACCCGGTCAGGAGTCAGTGTTGAAACTCATCATCGTAATGTGGTGTATGAAACACCACATTGCCGGAGATCATGGATCCCAATCTGGGCTAATTTTGGGTGTCAAATAAGCCTGCATATGCACTAGCACCCTTAGCATTGTTGTATTGCAGATAATAGATTCGTCCTTCACTCATCCCTAGGGGTGTTCAAACTCAAACTAAATAGAACAAAATCGACCATCCAGCCCAATTCAAATAAAAAATCAATAAAAATCGATTTTTTTGAGATTAGTTCGGATTGAATTGTTAAGGAACCAGTCGGTTTGGTTCGGTTTTCGATTTTGTTTTTCGAAACCGATCTGAACCAAACCGAACCAATTATTTCAATATATATTTTAAATTTTATTACAAGTATACTATTAGTATTAATTTAAGTTAATGCAGAAATTCTACATCTTTTAAGTCCAATATATATATATATATTTAATTTAGGCCCAATATAACAATCCAAATTGCCAATAAAAATATTACAAGCCCATTACTAATTCATATTATCAAATTAAAAAAAAAAAGGCCGATTAACCAATCATAAAAAAGGGTAAAGCCCTAGAATATCATTTAATGAAAAACAAATAAAATAAAATAAAATTGTTGCATTTTTTTTTTCCGTCTTGTTTTTCATTTTTTTCCTTTTTGTTGTTCACTAAATATGAAAATGTCAGTTTCTTCTTAATTTATTCTATTAGAATATTGTACCTTTTCTCTTGTGTTTTTAATTATTTGGAGATGATGTATTTGTGGTAAATAGTAAACTTTGCTGGATTCATTTCTTTTTCTTTACCTCTAATTAGATTTTTTTTTTCAAACTGAACAAATCGATCCAATCCAAATCGATTTGTATATCGGATTGGATTGGTTTGGTTTTATTAAAAAAATCAAACCGAACCAAACCAATCAAATAAAATTTTTCTAGTTCGGATCGGATTGATTTTTGCTTCAAAACCAAATCAAACTGGACCGCGAACACCCCTACTCATCCCCCACAAACATTTGATCCAAAATTTACAATTGTAACCCCTGTCAATGTGTAACCATACCAAAAGTCTAGTGATAAGAAATTCCAGGCTTGCACATATCGATATTTATTGAAACTAACGTTTTGTGAACATTCGATCTGCTTGTGTAGAATAATAAAATATGAGCTCGTTTACTATGCATGATTGGGTTTGATAGACAATTTAATCTACCCTACTATCACATTTATTGTGCTTGATTAGTGGGAGTGGTTGGCCCATGAAATGTGTCCAGCCCGGTACTAATTTACCATTTTTTGTGATAATTTATCAACCCATTGAAGGCATGATAAATTTATCAAGCACACAATTTTGTCTTGTCTAAAAATTGAAGGACCAAAACACCCTTCAAATCTCATTTAATTTTCTCTTAGGCAGATTGAAATTTGAGCCTATTTTCCTTTTTCCCCCGAATCTCCTCCAAGTCAAGAAACCGACCATGGATTTGAGGAGGGTCAACACAGCTAGGAGAAGACACCAACAAAGGTCATTGTTTCCGACCATCGACGACCGCAGTTGTACAACCTCCTAGGGCACTAGCAATTTTCCTGAGAAGCTACTGATATTCATAGAAAAAGCTTCCTAGTTGTCCTTGTGGGGCTCAGATTTACAACTTATATGGTTTTTTTTTAAGGGACTCATATTTGAACCAAAAGCAAGGATTTCATTTCTAAGGAGCAAACCTGTGATTTATGATTATATATAGCTCCAGTAACAAGGGGGTTCTGTAACTTGAAAACTTTATGAGCTAAGGTTAATTTATGGTTCTTTGATTTGATGATTTGGGTGTTAATGCTGGTTTATATTGAAATTTGTGGAAAAATAGAACTTCCAGAACAAAAGTTTCAGGAATGGAGTTTGAAGAATAATTCTTTTCAGCATTAGGGAGGAATGGAGTGGTTCTTTGATTTGATGATTTGGGTGTTAATGCTAGTTTATATTGAAATTTGTGGAAAAATGGAACTTCAAGAACAGAAGTTTCAAGAATGGAGTTTGAAGAATAATTCTTTTCAGCATTAGGGAGGAATGGAGTTTGAAGGATAATTATATTAAACAGGTTTTGAGAACCATTTTTCTAGGTTGTTTTCCTTCATTTATTTTTCCTAATATATTTCAAAGGGTATTATAGGAAATTTCAACCTATGATCAATATTTTATCAATCAATGTGAACATGATATTATTTTTATCACTCATTCAATCTCCCAAAGTAAACATATGATTATTAATACTAAACAATCACATCCCATACTTAACCATTCATTTTATTTATCACTTATTTATCCCATCAATCAAAGTAAACGAGCCCATATATATAATCTGTATATATTATATATCATATAATACAAATATAAAATTACAATTTAGTTACATAAGTAATTTAACGAGAGGCAATATATCAACTGTCTTTGGTGGTAGGACAAGTTAACACTAAGAGGTACTTTAAAAATACCATACTATAATGCAAGAAAACTTCAAAAAATTAAAAAAATGCAATGTCGGAAACTCACAGAACACCTGTACTCCTCAAACACTCGTGTACTATATATGTGTTCGACATGCCACACACTCTATCTCAGAATAAAAAAGTAAAAGAAAATAAAGGCACCATGTTGGACACATCCTCATCTGTGTCCAACATGATTTCAAACACAAATAAAAACGTGTTTATGGGGTTTTGGGCATTTCAAGTGAAAAAAGTAATTAAACATATATAATTGAAGGAGAGTACTTCTTAATTTGCCCGACTCTTAATTTGTTATTTAATTTTTGTTTTTGAATTAAAACTATGAACTTGGTTAATATGGTGTCTTTATTATAATATATTTTGCTTATTGACATTAATATTATCAATTGTTCATATTCATTTTTATTATATATGTAGGTATGTACATAATTACATACATATACATATATAGTTGTATCTCTAACATGTCATGTCTTGAAATTTTTAAAAAATTCATATTCTCGTATCCATATTATATCATATCCGTGCATCATATACACCAGATAAAAATACCACTGGTGTCCATTACTTTATATATTATAAAATCCAAATCAGTGCACAAGGTTTATATGCTTCCGAAGGCAAGTTGCTAGAATTTATTGTTGTCCTAGATTCATTTAATTGAACAAGTCAATTTGATGTCCTTCTGAAGGCAAGTTGCTTTCGGACTATCCGCCGACGTGCCTAACTTTACAACCTGGAATTTTAAGCAGAAAATCAACGTGACGGGCGATTTGATTGGTTTAACATGGAAGGAGAATTTAAAAGTCATAAATAAATGTCAATTTTCCGTTTTTATAAGTGACCTACAATTGCATATTTAAATTAATTCAAAGACAAATTTTTCAAGAAGAGCGGGGGACCATGACTTGCTCCTTTTCTGGATGAATACGAAGACCAAGAGCATCTAGTAGTACAACGTAGGCCTACGAGAATTCAATAATTTCACCCCTGACCCCGTGAGTTCAATATACCTTTTAGAAAAAGAAATTAATAAATTGATAAACTTATATTAAGAGGGTGTTTGGCTAAGCTTATTTAAAATATCTTATAAGCTCCTATATTTTATAAGATGTTTTTTGAGCTTATAAGATGTTGGATCTTATTTTAAAAATAAATTGTTAAAGTGTTTGAATAAAATAAGATCTTTTAACTTTTAAAATGTTAGTAATGACAATGTTTTAAATAAAATGACTAAAAATGAAGGTGTATATTAAGATTTTAAAAATAAGTTGGGAGATCCTTATATTTTTAAAAAGAGCTTATAAGTTCCTAACATCTTATTTTTTGAACTAATGAGATCTTTTTTTTTAAAAAAAATTTACCAAACACTTCATAACATCTCATGAGCTCCTGAATATCTTATAATATGTTTTTAAAAGCTTATAAACTCACCCAAACACCCTCTAAGTTTGATGAATTGAATGCATGACGTTGCTGAAATCATGTGTAGCTAGGTCTAAAAGATTTTTAGTTATTAGGGATTTATAGATTTAAAGTGAAAAAGAAAAACTTAATATTAATAATAATTTACCTTTGACTTTTCCGTTTCATTTTTTCCAATAGATTCCTTGATTCAAACATTGCATAAAGGATTTGTATTGCTTTTTCTCCTCCTCACTACAAGAAATTTGAGCAATTACCTAATTATTACCATAGGCAAAAATTGGTGCTAGTAAGAAATAAGAGTAGTGAAGAAAAGTCATTTGCTACACATTTACCATGGTAATGATAATTCGAGCAAGTTTTCAATTCAAAAGCAAAACTTGTTGGAATTGATCAAACTTTTTTCGAGTACCCTACCCCCAGGGGAATTCGAATCCCCACTGCCTTCTTGAAAGAGAGATGTCCTAAACCACCCACCACAACATAAAATCATGATTGATCAAACTTTTTTCGAGTACCCTACCCCCAAGGGAATTCGAATCCCTGCTGCCTCCTTGAAAGAGAGATGTCCTGAACCACTAGACGATGGGGGTAGGTGTCCTAAACCACTAGACGATGGGGGCCGACTTGCCCAACCACTCTCATACTATGATCATAGTATAATCAGTTTTTTTTATTGGAAGATTGTGGAAAATCCACCACAACATAAAATCATGATTGATTTTTTTACCTCAGTATAAATGACGACAAATGATGTTTTTATCCTATCAATTTTGGGTCATCGACCATTATTTCTATCAAACTATTAATTTTAGAAAATGGCAACTATTTTTGCCACGTCTGTTGATTTTTTAGTTGTCAATTATTTTGTAGTATCCCTCCCTCGCCGTCTGCGTGACCATGTGAAAATCTGATATTCATCACACGAATGACTCTTCTTTTCAATGAAATGTTTCGCATTCCTCGTGTAGCCGCTTAGAAGCTGATTATGTGTTTTTGACATGTTATAAGGATTACTAAAAAATCGTCGAATTACGTTAGTAAAGGAAAACGTTAGGTTTGACATGTCACATTCTAGGCTTAATTAATTGTCATGTGACGTGCCCAATATAAATTGACCACCTAGCAGACACTAATCAACTGCTACAGCAAGTCACTGCCTTCATTAGTTCATATTAAATTTTTATTTTTTCTCTTCAACGAAAAATTTGGCTTCTTTTTTTCTCCTTTTTTTTCTTTTTTCTGACCATGCGTATGGTTTATTAATTAAGGAAAAAATTAGTTAATATATGACGTTCTATAGATCGGTATAATATTTTCAAAATAGTTAATATTTGTATCACACATCATGTGCATTGCAAGTTTGATACCTTCCCCAAAAAATGATGGAAACAGTCATGTGAATAAATATTGACTGTTCTGCAAAGCTTGGTACAATTTATACTATATGTGCTATTCTATTATATATACTAGCGTAAAAATTCCGTGTTATAAATGGTATATGCATTTGTTTCAAATTAAATTAAAAAGTTGAAAATGTCAATTAATAAATTCAAAATAGTTCTCTAAATAAAATATTATATAATTTTGTATTCAATCTATTAATATCATTATTTTGGGTAAAACTCACTTTTGGTCCGAGAAGTAAGCCAATTGCACTTTTGGTCCTAATGATTCAATGTTCTCACTTTTAGTTCCACAACTCCCAATTTGTCTCACATTTGGTTCTTTGGCTCACTTCCGTTAATTATTAAATGAAAAAAAAAACCTGTGGCCATTATTTAAACAGAAAAAAGCACGTGGCTATTTTTCAACAACAAAATTTCCCTTTGTTAATTGTCACGTACTTTTATCTATTTAATAATTAATGAGTGAGATAAATCGGAAGTTGTGAGACCAATTTGAGATCAAAACTGTACTCAACCTAACTTATGGGACCAAAAGTGATATTTACCCTCATTATTTTCAAAATTTTATTTGATTAGCTAAGAAAAACTTACGTCAAGATCATATCTTCTAAAAGGACAACAATAATGTTATGGTATATTAAGTAAAATTTTCATTGAGAAATATTTCTAAGTATACTTCATGTAACTCTAGTTTTAATTTAATTATGTATATATGCCCAATTACGGGCTTATTTTAATAAAATATTTAATATTATAATTAATGATAAATTTATAATACAATTAAAAAGCATGTGCAAAACCAAAGTTCTTAATAGTTTTGTAAAACTAGTTCTTAAAATAATGCAATTTTATTAGCAACACGTAGCTTAGTTAAGCTTCGAAATGGAGAGCGATCCATTCCTCATTATTTAATGTCTATCTTTTCTCTTCTTCAGAATTTAGAGATATCTTAGTTTAAAACTTAAAAAATAAAAATAAAAAAAAAATAAAGAATGTTATTTCTTAACAATCATAATTAAGACCTTACAAAGCTTGAGTTAATATGATGGATTAAATGTTATGTGACATGTGTGGTCATGTGTGGTCCCCTCCCAAACAAAGAATAAATTAAGAGAAATTAATGAACAGTGACAAAGCAAATGCTTCACGGCAGGTGATTCAGAATTGAGGCCCATGTGCGTTTTGGTTTGGCCAAAACATAAATAAATATATGTAAGATTTTGGGTGTAAAATAAATATTTCACTTCTCCAAAAGAAGTCACGAACATCACAAAAAGCAGTAATATTATATAATCAATAAGTTACACACACACACACACACACACATACACATATTATATAAATTTTATAATTATAATTATATAAAAATGTACTATTAAAATCAAATTTCTCCCCACTAGCCAAACAAATAAGCAATTGATTTGACATTTATAGTAAAAATTATCTCCCCAAAATATAATTAAACATTATTTCATCCTCCAAAACAATTTTTATAAAATCACCCAAAACATAAACAAGATTTTATCTCATTCTCCAATCCCACTATCACATTCGACAATCCTACTTTCAAAACACCATTTTCTAAATACTATTTCCAAAAACATCCCAAAACATATCCAAACATTACCCAATTCGTCAAAAAAGTATACAAACATTACCCAAAAGATTATGAAACCCTTTTTATACCTAATTATAATTTAACTTTCCTTACATTAATCTAATTATGAATATTTTGTATATACCACATCAAATGTGAAAACTTTCTATTGTGAATTTGCATAATATTTGGACAAGCCATAAATATATGAAATTCGAATATGTATATATATATATATATATATTAAAATATCGGCTTTTAATTATGAAGATAACAAACAACCACTTTCTAAATTCGTTCATTATTCGTCTGTAGATGACCAAAACTAATTACTATTTTTTTTTCGATAAATAAAATTAAATTTTAATATCAGAACTGGTTATATTATGGATAAGGCCTATGCGGCTGTGTTTGGTTAAGTACAACTTTGTAGACCAAACGAGACAGGCATGTAAGAATTACTTACGTTCTAAAAATGCCTATATAAAGGCCATTGTATTAATCTTCTCATCAACAAGCAAAACACATTAGGGAAAAAATCAAAAGCAAATTAAAGTTTTAGACTTTATTAAGATAATTACATATGGCAATGGAACGAGTTATCATCGGGGTGATTATTGCTTCCAGCTTAGTTTCCCTGGCATCTGCCATAGCTGGAACCGCCACTTTCTACACAACTTATGTTCGTAAGTTAGCTTGCTTTTGCTCATTAATTAGATATATAATAAGCTAAATATGTATATCTTATGCTCTTCCTATTCCAAATATTTTGCTCAATTTGATATGAAATATTAGATGAGAGTTGAAAGAAGTGTGTTAATTTTGTGTACCTTACACCATCTTTGACCATCACAACGGAAATTTCGATGTGATTTTCATATGCTACACATCACATATGACTAATTATAAAAATATATTTGTTCACATGCAGAAAAATTTTGAGTATTTTTTTCGTTTAGTGGGGGAAAAAATGTGGAGAAATGAGACAACGACATTCTACACAATATATGTTTTTTTTGAGGAAAAATGCTAAATGGTTAAAGTACCCTTGTTATCTGAGTGGGTGGAAATACTCTTAAAATTAGAACATGTCACTTAAAAAAGAAAAGAAAAAAAAATCCAGAACACATAAATGGCAAAAACTAACTGTGTGACAACATAAAGAGTGTTAAAATCAATTTTTGTGGCAAAATATATTTTTTTCTCACCTCTTATATAAAATTGGCAATTTTTATATTGTCACTTATTCTTTTTGACACCCGTGCTATAACTTTTTTATATTGCTTCTGCACATGAAAAAATAGCAAAATATAAAAAATTATGTAACTTATATGACAGAGTGTAACAAAAAGTTTTTAGTGAGCAATACACAAAAACACGTATAGTTTAGAATGAAGCCCCTATCACATTAATAAAGTCTCATTTAAGATGTCTCGGAAACAGAATGCGTGATAGTTTAAGGGAAAAAAACAAAAAGAAATATTTTTGGCAGCTTATAAGCTAATGATCATATATAAGAATAGTTTCCACGACACTGGGATAACTAAGCTCATTATGGGCATAATAGTAGTTTAAAATAGCAATCAAGTCAACTGCTCCAAGTCCATAATTGATACCTTAGACTTGTATCCATTATTGATTGTGAATAAAAATTAAATGGATTTTTAATTAGTTACTTATTAATGTATATAATTGAGTTGTTTATTTAATTTGCAGCATCATCATGCTACGGAAACCAGGGCCAGGGAACCATGATAGCAGCAGCTAACCCTAGCTTCTTCAACAATGGAGCAGCATGTGGTAGAACATGCAGAGTCCGGTGCACTGGACCCACCAATCAGGGCATACCCCAGCCATGCCGCAACGGTGAGATTACGGTCAGGATAGTGGATCTTTGCCCCGGATGCGGAGCTAATCAGTTTGATCTCTCTAGAGAAGCCTTCAACATGATTGCTAATCCCGATGCTGGCAGAATCAGAATTGACTACAATTGTTGAAAGTAATACATCCAATTCTTATATTAATACATCACATCAATAATATTTGATATTAATAATTAACTAAAAAATTTATAATATGACTAAGATATAGTAGAAAATCAAAGCTATTATTCAGTAGAATAAAAGACAACATGCGTTCAGTGGAAATCGAACCCAGAACATCGTGATTATAAGACCTCCTCCTAACAAGAATTGA
>JACFYI010003566.1:1014668-1043398 GCA_014898755.1 Handroanthus guayacan | reverse complement strand
CTCCTATGAAAAGGAGGAGGCCGTGCCACTTCATCCAAAGGGCGGTGGCTAAACATTTTTTTCAAATATCATATATATTAAAATTTTAATCGCGCACGTCAAATATACGATGATCACTGCTTATTTACAGTTGAAAGACTTTTAATGTCTTTTAATTCGTGGATTTATTGCTTTTCCAACTTTCTCTTTCTGTTTCTTTCTTTTTTTTTAATAAAATTTCTCTCTCTTTGTTCAACATCAGGACTCTGTTCTCTCTCTCTCACTCATATCTCTGCATCTTTTCTTCTTTAATGAATTATTCATCTTCTCTCTCAAACGATTATTATGATAGATCCACTTCTAATGAAATTTTTGAAAATAACTTAATTTTCAGCATCAACAACAGTTGTATATAAGTACCTAATAAAAATAAAATAAATAATCCGAGTAAAATTAAAGATCCAATTTTTACGATTAAAATATTACCCAAGTTAATCCATAAATCGACTGTACGCGCCAGACTCATTAGTCCAAATGAATTTATAAATTACCAAATTATATTTAATGATCTTAATATTTCATTTTATAATATATTATCATTTGTCTATTTAGTCCCCTATAGATTTATTTGAATAAACATTGCAAAAAAGTACCACCTTTACCAATGGAAAAATTTATTGCAAATTTAATAAAATTAATCACAAACATGATTCTTTGATGGATTTTATCCCCTCACAAATTCGTTAATATATATCTTGTGACTCATTAACTCTATGACGGAATTAAAGTCTGTCACAAACTTAACTCTTGTAATTGCATTGTTCATCACAGGCTAAAAGAAAATTATAGAAATTTACCACTTAATCAATCACAAATATTATTTATGATAGAATCATACCTAGCATAAATTTTTTATTAGTAAAAGAATGTTTCCTTATAATGAATATAGCATGGAACTTCAAGAAGACGCTCTTAAAGATGCCGCGCTCGGAATTGAAGTCCAAATATTTGCTTATGGGTCAAGACCACATGCAGCAGAAGTGAGAAATTGTTTATTATTATAATGCGAAAGAGCTCGTAAAAAATCAAAATAAATTAGTAAAAGTTAACAAACTTTTCTTAAAATAAAAAACAAAAATCTAAGTTATGTTTAAATATTTTAACACAATGATCCGACTTTAGTCATATTAATTATGAAATTGTCATTATTTACTAGTATTTTTTTAATTTCTATAATCTTATTTTTAGTCCAATATCCTAAAAACTACTTTTTCATAAAGTTTGATATATTATGAACTTTAAAAATATATTATAAATAACTAAATAAATAAATTAGGCAGACAATCTCAAAGTCGTTATTATAATAATTGAGATTTGAAAAGTTGTTGCATTGAATTCTACTTGGGAGCAAAATGGTCATCCATATATGATATATGGCTGCTTCTCCTTTCATTTATTTCTTCATTTGGACTATCCGGAAAATTCAATCACTATGCCCATTTATGTATGCCTAATTCCATGATATCCATGGAAAGTACCGTGGCACCTCGTCAATTGCAAGTTAAGGATATACCAGCATACAGGGCATGTTTGATGCGTATTCTGTCTAATTATTCGAATTTAATTAAATATAACACACACACACACACATATATATATATACTTATGCATACTTTCGGAATTATAAAATGATAATTAGTGAGTTATCACTAATGTTAAACTATAATTGGTTGATTATGACTTGTGAGTGAGTTATTTACGGTCGATCCTTGGCTGTGAGTAGGGTCATGTGGATGTTACGGTCGATCCTTGGCTGTGAGTAGGGTGTGGATGTTAACTATTTTCTGCATAAGCTTCAGTTCACAAAATTAATAAAATAATAGAGAGAGCATTTTAGAAATTCCAGATGAATGTATAAAAAAATCATAGCATATGTATTTTGACTATTCTTTTCAAACGTGGATCTAGCAATTCGCTATGTTCCACATGAACTTTAAAATTTTTTACTTTATGTACTATTACAATTACTAATCCCTATGGGACATGAACCAAGACCTATGCACATGTTATCAGCTATGAATGCTTACTATAAAGTTAGTCATGATACTATCTTATGATTTGTTAGATAGAAGGAATCTAGGACGACAAAAAGAAACTCCACGTGTAGAAATTTCATGCAAACGTATTGGAGTTGGAAGTCAACAAATCAAATTACAAAAACGAAAGTCGTTAGACCAAATATTTAGTTTTAAAGAAAATGAGCCTATATTTCCGTCAGCAAGAATCCGTTCTTAGGAATAATGATGGAACGTGTGAAGACCGTTAACTATAATAGTATAACTTGATCCTATAAAATGGGGTGTCATTTCCAACTCAGTAGCATTGTGCGACTACACAATATATATCATACACAAAGCATAATTTAGATAATTTAGGTTGAAAATGGCCATAGAACGAGTTATAATCTTGGCTCTTGTTGCTAGTAGCTTAATTTCCATGGCCTACGCCATCGCTGGAACTGCCACTTTCTACACTAATTATATTCGTAAGTTCCTCTCTCTCTCTCTCAAAATAAATCTAGGCTTATCAATATTTTTTTGTTTATATGCCTAAATTAGTAGATTTACACGCATACATTCGTATATATTTGTAATTTATTAATTGAATACTTCAATCAATATCGAAAATAATCAAATGTGTATTTTTTGGATTGTGTTATATCTACTTTTCTTTGAGAAATTATATGTATTAATTATTACATTAATACATCCATAGATCAACTATATTCAAAATTAAGATCAAATACAATAACAAACATACAAATATCAATGTGGTGTTTGCAATAGATTATGTAAAATAATAATCGTTTACTTTTGTTGAAAGTTGAAAAAAGCGGATTATAATCAAAAGTACTGGGTGTTTGGAAACCATTAAATTATAATTCACTATAAGCTAACAAAAAATAGTAGTGTTCGGAATTATAATCACATATTTTAATTAAAAATAATTTATAGTATCTCAAGCAGCCGCCCTAAAGCTGCTTATGAGATTATATATTATTAATGTTGATTAATTTTAGAGAACTTATAATAGAAGTAAAGTTTCCAAATACTTAAAACATCTTTCAATAGATACTAAACACATAGGTGCTTTTTTATAATTAGTCGTAGACACCACCTAAATCCTACTATTCAGTGGAAAAACAAGCTACTATTCGTGAAAAAAACAAGAATTGAATTCGTAACCCCTTGGATTTTTGACTGCTAACTTGATTTTTTGCATTAATAAATTTAAGGAATAATTATAGTAACTTCCCTTGAGATTTAAAAAATTATTATTA
Source organism: Handroanthus guayacan (assembly GCA_014898755.1). Classification (NCBI taxonomy): domain Eukaryota; kingdom Viridiplantae; phylum Streptophyta; class Magnoliopsida; order Lamiales; family Bignoniaceae; genus Handroanthus; species Handroanthus guayacan. The sequence goes on along the minus strand of JACFYI010003566.1, from coordinate 1,040,079 downwards.
CCTCGCATGCCATCATTCAACGTTCAAATATTATGTCCTTCTACAATTTAACTCTCCCATTTGTCTTAAAAAAAAAAAAAAAAAAAAAAAAGAACACATAAATGACAAAAATTAATTGTGTGACAACATAAAGAGTGTTACTAATAATTAATATGCATTAAATGACAATGAATTTTATTTGTCACTAATAATACAGTTTAGGTGACAATCATTTTTGTTTTACCACTAAATAACTCAATAGTGACAAATAGTAGTATTTTAAATTGTATAAACAATTAGTGATACATCTATAATAATCTAATAATAACAAAAATTGTCACTTCAATTTGGAAAGATTATCATTGATGTCATTACGTAGTCACTACGCAAGCATAACTAATTATCAATAGTGACATTTTAAATAAATCTTTACCACTATTAAGTTTGTTAAAATCAATTTTTGTGGCAAAATATATTATTTTGTCACCTTTTATGTGAAATTGACAATTTTTATATCGTCACTCATTCTTTTTGTCACTAATGCTATAACTTTTTTATATTGTTCCTGCACATGAAAAAAATAGTAAAGTATAAAAAATCATGTAGCTTACATGACAAAATGTAAAAAAAAGTATTTAGTGTGCAAAATATTTAAAACACATATAATTTAGATTGCAGCCCCGATCACATTAACAAAGTCTCGTTTAAGACCTCTCGGAAACAGAATGTGTGAAAATTTAGGGGGGGAAAAATATGAAATATACTTATGTTTTTTGGCGGCTTATAAGCTAATGATCATAAAAAGCAATCAAATCAACTGCTCCAAGTCCACAATTAGTCTAAATCCATTAATAATTGTGAATAAAAATTAAATGGATTGTTAATTAATTACTTATTAATGTATATAATTATGTTGCTTATTTAATTTGCAGCATCAGCATGCTACGGGAACGACCCTCAGGGAACCATGATTGTAGCAGTAAACCCTAGCTTATTCAACAATAAAGCAGCATGTGGCAAAATGTGCAGAGTCCGGTGCACTGGACCTACCAACCAGGGCATACCCGAGCCATGTCGCAACGGTGAGATTACGGTCAAGATAGTGGATCTTTGCCCCGGATGTGGAGATAATCAGCTTGATCTCTCTAAGGAGGCCTTCTCCATTATTGCTAATCCCGATGCCTGGCAGAATCAAAATTGAGTACACTTGTTGAAAGTAATACATCTAACCCTTGCATCTGCACATCAGATTAATAACATTAATCGACATCAATATTTAACAAAAATATTTCTAACAAGACTATTATACAGTAGAAAATCAAGACTTCTTTTCAGTAGAATCAAGGCTCACATGCGTTCAGTAGGAATCAAACTCATAATATCTTAGTTATAAGACCTCCTCCTAATCAGAATTGACTACACTCAGTAACCCATAATCTAATTAATCCTTCCTCTAATTGTTGTTTTCTTTAAATAAAAGTTTAATTTTATTTTCGAATATCATTTATTTGACCATTGTTAATTTAATTTTCATTATATTTTAATTTACAGGGTCTGAGTGGGCTTTGGAAAATAAAGAGGCTCCAGTGTACAGGAATAAGCTTAATTCGTTTTAGGCTTCTTTGGAGCAAAATAATTAGTACTCTTACTAGTTTGATGTTGTTGTATAAATAACAAGCATTAATCAGCCTAACATAAACTTTAGATTTCTGGGATATTTATGGAGGATATATATAGACTCCATTTGTTGTAAGAAATCTAAAGACTTTCTGTGCGTGGTATCTACCTAACAGAAATTAAAATAATTATAAGGCTTTGTTTGGTAAAATTTTCAATTGTATGTTAGCAGTCTAATCAAAAAGTTACTCAACTTCTATCAATTTCAAATTTCAACTTCATTTTTTGTTAAGTAAAATAATGCTAATGGAGTCATGGCATGGGTTACTGGAACCATTTGTTACGGCTGTTACAGCATGCATGACTTTCATGCATGCATATGTTGCCACGTATATAGGACTCACTCAAACTACCCCGTTAACTCTCACCTAACTCTGTTAGTTGTGCCGTTAAGCTGTTACGAATATGTTAGGACTTAGGATGGTTATTCCTCACTTGTATAAATATAACTTATTAGCTGTACACTTTATTTACCTCTGTGCATTTACTTGATATTTGATATGGTATCAGTTGAGTAACTGCTTTGTGGTTCTCCAAGTTCTCACATGCCCTCATCACATTTGGATTCACTCAGTCAAAGGCAGACTATTCCCTGTTCACCCTTGGCAGTGGGCAAGACTTGGTGGTGCTACTCGTTTATGTTGATGACATCATTCTTATTGGATCCTCTTTCAGTGCCATAACAAAGGTCCGTTGCTTCCTGGAATCAACATTCAAGCTCAAAGGCTTGGGCCCCTTGAAGTTCTTTCTGGGCCTCGAAATCTGTCGAGCCCCCACTGGAATTTTACTCACTCAAATGCAATATACCCACTGGAATTTTACTCACTCAAAGGCAATATACCCTTGAGTTACTTGACGAGGCTGGTCTTCTTGGATGCAAGCCTGCACCTACTCCCATGGATCCTGATATAGCCAGGATTCGACCTACATGTGGCAGCTCGAGTTCCCTGAAATCGACCCATATGTACCCCATTGCAGGTGGGTTAAAAATGGATGCGGCCACCCAAGGGTCGATGATCTCTCCGTTGGGGTTGATGATTCGACTCGAAACAAAGTTTTCAACACCCACGCCTGGTCGGTCGAATATCATCGACCTTATAGGTTGGCTCGCCTGGCGCTCACAAGTAATCTATCGACCTGGGCAGTCAATTTGTAGCTCGATTGACGTCGCTATCAAGCATTTATGGCAGTCCCCTTAAAGTGCAAAGTGGAACAACTTGCTCTGACATGCATTAAATGATTTTCATCATCAAACCTTGTGGTCTAGGACTGATAAAGTGAACTGTAGACCGGCCGGCGGCGAGTTAGAACTGGGCCACATAACCGGTCCCGTGGAGCAAAAGACTAATCAGACATTGCCATCATTTTGTCTGCAGGTTTAATCTCAGCACAAGTTGAGGGCAAAACAGGATTTTCACCATGATCACCCTTCAGCCAGGGCCTCCATAAATACCGGGTCCATTTATGAGTTCATTTAATACTTCATTTACTACTCAACCACTAAGATACACACCTTCCTCGGTTCGACCTAAAATCGGACTCCAACACTGACTTAGGCATCGGAGGGTCTTCGCGAAGACATTCCGTTAGTCCCACGTGTTTTTCACCTTGCAGGTAGAGCCCACTTTCAACATCCTGGTCGATTTGGCGTTCTGAGGTCGATCCCAGTTCAGCAGCACCAAATTCCACCCAGATCAGATCCCAACGTCCGTCTATCCAATGAACAAGGTGCACTTCTTCCAGATGCCTCTACCTACCGTAGATTAGGTTGGCAAATGGCTCTATCTCACCATCACCCGGCCTGATCTCCTTTGCAATGCATTAGTTGAGTCAATTCTTAGCTCAACCATGCCAACCTCACATGGACGCTGTGAAACATTTGCTTCGTTATCTTAAGACTGCTCCTGGACAAGGTCTACTTTTCGCTGCTCATAACCCTCTTAATCTCAAAGCATTTTCTGACGCAGATTGGGGAACATGTGTCGACAAACGCAGATCAGTCACTGGTTTTTGTGTTTTCCTTGGCAACTCTCTGGTGTCTTGGAAGGCCAAGAAACAACCTACTGTTGCTCGATCTTCCACTGAGGCCGAATATCGTGCACTCGCTGCAACAACTAGTGAGCTCATTTGGGTTGTTCAGGTGCTCCGTGAATCTCCAACAACCTCTGCCATCCATTCCCGTGATCTTTTGTGACAACAACTCCGCTATCCATATAGTCTCAAACCCTATCTTTCATAAGCGGACCAAGCACATTGAGATTGATCTCCACTTCATTTGGGACAAAGTCACAAATGGTGAGCTCAAACTTCTCCCTGTCCGATCTGAACTACAGCTTGCTGATCTCTTTACCAAGGCTCTCCCCTCACCTTGGTTGCAATCCTTATTAGCCAAGCTTGGCGTCCTTAACATTTATCGCCGCGCTTGAGGGGGCGTGTTACAGCTGTTACAGCATGCATGACTTTCATGCATGCATATGCTGTCACGTATACAGGACTCAGTCAAACTGCCCCGTTAACTCTCACTTAACTTTGTTAGTTGTGCCGTTAAGCTGTTACGAATTTGTTAGGATGGTTATTCCTCACTTGTATAAATATAACTTATTAGCTGTACTCCATTTAGCTCAGAATTCAATAAAAACTCTCAGCACACTTTATTTACCTTTGTGCATTTACTTGATATTTGATACCATTACATGAAAACACAATTTTACTAACAGAAAATTTATAATGGATAAAATTCCATAATGGGTAGACAATAATTGGGATGAGATTTGTAATGGATTACTTATGGATTTAAATAAATGAGCCAAATATGTATAAGTGATCCACAAATTAGTGGTGCGTAGCAGTCTTTTTACTGATAAAAAGAAAGAAATTTTTTTTAAAAAAAATCCAATATATTTTTTTTTCAAGTAGTTGTTCACTTTAAAAATTAAATATTAATTAGCATATTTCTAAATATGCTACTTATTTAGTTGCTTTATAAGTAGAAATATGTTAATTAGCACATTTACAAGCAGCATAAATAAGGCAAAAATATGAAAAAAAAAAAAAAAAGTGTTTTAGAATACAGGAAGACAAATTATAAGTATTGGAGACATGACATAAATATCTGTGGAGAACTTTTAGTCCCTTAGGTATGTGAATTGGCAAAATTGGTCCGTCACCTTTAAGAAATTCTAAATATTTCCATATTTTGAAAAAAAATAAAAAATAAAAAATAAAACTTATAGAACTAGTCCAAAACCCAAAACATGTTCCACCTCTTAATTTTATGCATACACATTATATGTATTATATATTCTTTTATTAAAATCTTAATCATACACAAAATATATATTTATCATATATTCGTATGGTAAAATAGGAGCTGAAATATCACCAACATGGCGGTCTAGCAGTTAAGTATCATCATTTCGGTCATCAATACCCTTGTTCGAACTTCACTGAGGACGTAGAGCTCGTCATATATTGTAAGTGTATTATGGGTTAGCGGTAGTTGGCCTATAATGCTGGTCCGATAAGAAATTGGGCTTTATTCACTAATGTGTTATTGGGCTTGTGGTGACCAAGTTGGGCATTATCCCAACGAGTTTTGGCTAAATGAATATTCCGTGACAGTTGGGTTCTTTTAGTTGGGATAGTCACATTGGGTTCTCCTAACCCAGCCTTTTTTTTCATAAAAAAAAAAAAAGGAACTAAAATATTTTAGGAGACAAATATTAGAGTATCAATATCATATTTTGAGTAAAAGTCTTAACAGAGCTCTTCACAAGGAAGAAATACGTGTCCTCTTTGCAATCCCCAAATTCAAACAAATTCAAACTCTTATCATAAAACCTAATAAATTCGTCTTTGAACGCAAATTAATCTTCAATCCTATTGCATGTTTCCTTTTCATTTGAGTTACCAACATTTGGTGCAAGTCGAATCAGTCATTTGGTTAGAATGACAATGTCTCTTCTACTAGGCCATCTAATTAACTATCCAAACCCTGATAAGTATAAAATTGGCTATTTATGGGGTTTTATTACAGAATTGATTTTTGAGGGGGATATTTTTATGTCATGTGTCTAACGGGCTCAACTTTCTTAATTTGGGTTCTTTGTCCCAAAAGCCTAGACAAGACATGTCTCGAGTTTTAACAAACTCGCCGTGCTATCATCCTTAATTATTATTTGCGACTTTGTTAATTTATGTACCCAATAAGAGGATCCGGGCCATTTCTATAATAGCACAATAACTGTTAAAGGAATCAACCCTTGATGGACCTTAAGGCCCATGCATGGCCCATTATCCTTTCTTTTAGGGCTAGGAAAAGGCAGAAGTACTACCCTGGGACCCATATGACCTCAAGGCGGGACGAGTCCATTTCGTACGACTTGCCTAACCCGAGAATGTGAGGTGTGAGGCCAATGGACCATTAGACTTGTGGAGGGTCAAGATGATGTCCAATCACATTGAAAAGAGACAGATTGAAAAGGTCACACGCTAATTTAAAATTATCTCTGGCCACTCGATTCTTTCAGGTTAATGTTCCGCTTAGATATCATACACCAAATAGACAGATATTCATGGGAGCATATTATATGACCTAGATCATGTTAAAGTGATTTTCATATAATTCTTGAATGTAAGTGAGGAAGTTACCGTTGCTTCGCTAATCAGGTTGATAATTTTCTTAGAATTAGTTCATTTTAAGAGAAGAAACTTAATTTTTCCGACTATTAAATTAATTAACCTAGTATCCATCCAAGAGTTGATTAACATTAAAATATATTCATATATATATATATATGAAAATAGTTACATGCAGAAATTGAGATAAACAGAAGTGAATTTTATTTCAAATAAAAAAGTATTACATGTAAAATTCGAGAGGCATCCTCCAACGCTATAGAAATCTAACATTGATGTCTACATATCCTCTTCCTCTTATTCAATAGTACCAGTTATATAATCCAGGTATTAATTAAAAGGTGCTAACATATCAACGCTTATTCTTGATAAGTTGAAGCTTCTTGTTATCCCACACTGTCCTCAAGCCCTGCAATTTACAATGAAATCAGATTGTCTGCAATATTTTCCAACATGCATGTATGTGTGGAAATATATATGAAGTTTGTACGTATTAAAAAGTTAGGGGAAAAAAGATTTTGTCATTTGAACAATAGGCATTTTTTCACAATGCCCATCAAATTATTTTTGTTACACTTTATCATCCAAACTACACAATTTTGACACTTCATCATCTTTAAACATTTCAGCTAGAATATCCCACCATGATTCTTCTATGTCCTAGCATATGACTAATTTTAAGTATACTCTTTTGTCCACTCACAGATGACTTTGAACATTTTCATCATTTAACGAGGGAAAAGAAGTGAAAATTTTATTCAATTTTTAATATGAGAAAAAGTGTTAAATGATGAAAATAATGAAAGTTGTCAATAAGCAAACTGAAAATATATCCTTAAAATTAGTTATTCGTCCAACGCATGAAATAATTGCGCTAGATATTTCAATCAAAAGCATCCAAAGATGATAAAAGTATAAAAAATTATATGCTTCGTATGTCAATGTATAATGAAAAGAAGAAGGAAAATTAATAGTGAGCTAAGTGTAACTTAAAATGACCATAGTTCAGATGGCATGAAATTTTTTTCCCCTAACACCTAAAGTTTAAAGGTTTGCTCATCACGTACGGGTTGTAATCAATTTGGATTCTTCCAGCGTTGGGATCAGCGATGATGGAGAAAGCTTCCTGGGAGAGATCGAGCTGGTTGGGTCCGCATCCAGGGCACCGATCAACGATTCTCACTGTAACTTCACTGTTGCGGCAATTCGCTCCGGTGCAACGGACTCTGTAACTTCTTCCACAAGCCGCTCCATTGTTGTATAGAGCATTATTAGCTGCTGCTATCATGGTCCCTTGGTCCTGGTTTCCAAAGCATGCGGATGCTGAAACAATGGGCATTGGTTTACAGTTAAATGTAATTTTATTTAGGTTCAATTAAGGATGTTTTCCAAGAATATTAATTGATCAGCCTCTATGTGGTTAAGTTCTTTTTCTTTTTCTTTTTTTTCTCTCGCTTTTTTATGTATGAGTTTAGAAATTTATCGACGTTAATTTAAATTGAAGCTTGATTTGTTAGACATATAAGTACTAACGCTATTAATGCAATAATTTGTGACGTTAATCATGAGTATGTAGGGAGGTAATAAAAGCAAGAGATCTAGGCATCATAAATGGATTTTTTTTCCCCTTTTTTTGGGGTTAGGATTTTTCTATTTCAATATATATATATATGCTTCATCTTTTATTCAATTGCAAGGACAAATACATGCTAAGTGTATATTAGATATTTTTATAATTAAAACCATAAGAGTGTTTTATGTTGAAATATGTAATTTGAAAATTCTATGTCTACATACATGAGTCTAAGTTAGGCAATATCATGATTAGATGTATGTGTTTTTTTGTTCTGGAAAATTATTCATATAACTAGAGTTATTTATTATGAACAGGTTACTAACTTAGTCTAGATGTGTCTTTGTACCTATATATTTCCATTGCTGCATTGCACTATATATTTTAAGTCATTCGAAATCATTTGGAATCAAAGCCCATTGTGTAGAAGATGATTTTCCTCTTTTATTTTCTTTTTGAAGTGAGTTTTTGTTGGCTCTTGCCGACCACAGTTCCAACAGTATATGCAATAGAGTAACAGATGAAACATGAATTGGTGTAAATCAAAAGTACAGAGAAGGAACTTACGAATATACTGAGTGTAGAAAGTTGCAGTTCCAGGGATAGCACATGCCATGGAAATTAAGCTAGCAGCAACAAGTGCAAAGATTATAACTCGCTGGATACCCATTTTCAACCTAAATTAAGTGATAATTGCTAATTAGAGCTCCTAACTTGATTTATTTCTTTGTATAATCACATACACCGTATTTTTTGCCTTCAAGAAGTGGGAAATGTCGCCCTATTTATAGATTGGATCAGGCCATGCAATTTCGTTAACAACTTACACACGTTTCTTACTCTGAAAAATGACTTTTCTTGATGGAAATAGAACCTGATTTTGTTTGGCGATTAACATATCCTCTACGAGTTCCATTTAATTTTGTGCTTGACTAGGATGTTAATTTTTCTGACATCATCTATGTCTTTTTCTTATGTGTTTTTACTTTGTGTTGGGACATTTATCATAGATGTACACTTGTGTTTTTTTCCTTTTTTTCTTTTTTCCCTTTTTGAATATCAAGTTTTGAATAGCAGACCAAAACATCAAGTTTTGAGTAAAAATCTAAAATGCCAATCCACTCTAATAAATATTCCATTTTGTAATATTTACAGGCAGGTTATGTACTCTGAATTCTTTGTACCAAAAATGTTAATTCTATTTTAAGGATTTACTTGATCTTTGTTTAAATTCACCTAATTGGGCCGTGTAAGATCAGCCTTCAAAAGTGGAGATTGACCAATCCAATGAAGCATTTGACATTTATTAAAAACGATCAGAAATCGAACACGCCGCGTTTTATTGGGCCCTCTTCGGTTTCATTTCCGAAAGAGTCACCAGAACTATGCCATTTTATTCACAGATTGATATCTTGAAATAAGTACAATGTGCTTGTTTGATGTGCGGGATGGCGTTGGACGGTACATATGTGAATTTACTTGTTTGGCCCTACTTTTTAAATATAATTAATTTTTTCTGAAAAATTGACAATATGCTGCACGAAAATTAGCCACAGCTAATTATTGGGAATGAATTTTTTTCCTGTTGGTTCAAAGCCATGGCTTAATTTTAATTTTAATTTTTTTGAGAGTCACGGCTTGTGAGTGAATTTTCCTTCCAGTTAATTTCAGGCAGTGGCCCATTTGAAATTGACGCCACGATTAGGCCCCAAATCTCCCCTATTATACTCTAGTCTCTAACCAAAGTAGAGATAAATAATTTATCCTAATTCCCTGTACAGAACCGGGTCAGGAATCAGTGTTGAAAAAATTGGGAAAATCGCAATAAAGAAACTTACGGGAACAGTGCTTGAGGCATTAAAAAATTGACGGAATAGTGGCGGAGAATTAAATGTGAGAAAAAAGTAAAATTACAGTCCTCAATGTGAGATAATTGAAATCAATAGGACCAAAAGTGTACAAGGCCTAAGTTATGGGACCAACACTGCAATTTTCCTTAAAAAAAGCTCATCACCCTAATGTGGTGTATGAAACGTTTTAACATTGTTTTATTATATTGCAGATCATGGACCCCAATCTTGGCTAATTTTGGGTGTCAAATGAGCCCTACATATGTACTAGCACCTTTAACATTGTTTTATTGCAGATAATAGATTCGTCCTTTACTCATCCCCCACAAACGTTTGATCCAAAACTTACAGTTGTAACCCTTGTGAATGTCCAACCATGCCAAAAGTCTAGTGATAAGAAATTCCAAGCTTGCACATATCGATATTAATTGAAACTGACGTTTTGTACACATTCGATCCACTTGTGTAGAATAATAAATATATATATATAATCTGTATATATTATATATATCATATAATACAAATTTAAAATTTCAATTTAGTTACGTATATAATTTAACGGGAGGCATAGTTAGCAAAATACGGGACGGAAAAATTATGGTACTTATTACGTACGAGTATAATATATATTTTTCATAAAAAATACGTTGAATTATTCAGCAAAAATTACGGATTCGTTTAAATTACGTTACGTAAAAGATACGGGTATATTACGAATAATAAAAAAAAGTGCGGAATAAAAAATACAGCAAATATAATGAAATAATAACATTTGTTATGCTTCTTTTTACTAATATTTAGTCTTTTATTAATAAATTAATTTCTCTTAAATGAAATATATTTTTCTTTAGAATATATAGCTTTGTAACTGAAATAAATTAATTATATTTTTGTAGTCCTACATGAACAGCAATATGAGAATTAAAATATAAAATCATGAACAACTAACTAGTTATTATAGTTACTTTAGAGAAATTCATTAATATAAATTTTAAATGAAATAAATTAATTAATGCATTTTTTTTTAAAGTTTTTGAATGATTGATTGTTTAATTTTGGCATATCCGAGTTTGTGGTTAGATAATGAAGTTGAAAATAATTTTAAAAGTTAAAATAATTAAGTAGTTGTTAGTTAGTGTGCTTTGGAAATTGCAAAAAATAGGTAAAATAATATTAAAAGTTAAAAAAGTATATGTTATGGGTACGTACGGATTTATACGTCAAATATACGTCCATAACATAAAATACACGAATTTTTTCCGTATCATTGAGTCAAAAACGGGAACAGACCATTGTTTAAAAAAATACAAAGTCAGAGTCGAAAAGAGGATTCCTTACTTTTTTCATGATAAAATCAATGGACGTTCCAGTGGACATTATGCGCTTGTTACACAACAACCTCTTAGGGGCAGGGCAATAGAAGCAAGGCCTACGGATATTATACGTGTATGACACGCGTTTTTACTAACTATGACGAGAGGGAACATATCAACTGTCTTTGGTGGTAGGACAAGTTAACACTAAGAGGTACTTTGAAAATACCATACTATAATGCAAGAAAACTTCAAAAAATTAAAAAAAATGCAGTGTCAAAAACTCACAGGACATGAGGACCCTTCGAACACTCGTGTACTATATGCGTGTTCGACATGCCACATAGTGTGTCGCATAATAAAAAAATAAAAGAAAATAAGAGCACCATGTTGGACACAGATGAGGATGTGTCCAACATGATTTCAAACACAAATGAGAACGTGTTTATGGGGTTTTGGACATGTCAAGTGAAAAAATAATTGAACATATATAATTAAAGGAGAGTACTTCTTAATTTGCTGGATTCTTAATTTGTTATTTAATTTTTGTTTTTGAATTAAAACTATGATTGAAAAAACTATGAACTTGGTTAATATGGTGTATTTATTATAATATATTTTGCTTATTGACATTAATATTATCATTTGTTCATATTCATTTTTATTATATATGTAGGTATATATGCACATAATTAGGTACATACATACATACATATATACAGTTGTATCTCTAACATGTCATTCTTAAAATTTTTAAAAAACTCGTATTCTCGTATCTATATTATATTATATCCATATATGTCTTCGTATCCATATCCGTGCATCATATACACCATATAAAAATACCACTAGAGTCCGGTACTTTATATATTATAAAATCCAAATCAATGCACAAGGTTTATATGCTATAAGTCCTTCCATACATAATTTTCCATGGTGTGATATGGAATTTATTGTTGTTCTAGATTCATTTAATTGAACAAGTCAAATTGATGTCCTTCCAAAGGCAAGTTGCTCTCGGACTATCCGCCGGCGTGCCTAACTTTTCAACCTGGAATTTTAAGCAGAAAATCAATGTGATGGGCCATTTGATTGGTTTAACACATCAAATGGAAGGAGAATTTAAAAGTCATATATGAATGTCAATTTTCCGTATATATAAGTGACCTGTAATTGCGCACTTAAATTAATTCAAAGACAAATTTTTCAAGAAGAGCGGAGAACCATGACTTGCTCCTTTTCTGGATAAATACGAAGACCAAGACTTTCCAGCATCTAGTAGCACAACGTCGGGCTACGAGAATTCAAGAATTTCACCCCGGACCCCATGAGTTTAATACACCTTTTAGAAAAAGAAATTAATAAATTGATAAACTTATATTAAGAGGGTGTTTGGCTAAGCTTATTTAAAACATCTTATAAGGTCCTACATCTTATAAGATGTTTTTGGAGCTTATAAGATGTTGCATCTTATTTTAAAAATAAAAATTTAAAGTGTCTAGATAAGATAAGATCTTTTAACTTATAAGATGTTAGTAATGACAATATTATAAATAAAATGACTAAAAATGAAGGTGTATGTTAAGATTTTAAAAATAAGTTGGGAGCTCATTATTTTTTTAAAAAGAGCTTATAAGTTCCTAACATCTTATTTTTGGAACTAAAATATAAGATCTTTTTTTTGAAAAAAATTTAATTACCAAACACTTCATAACATCGCATGAGCTCTTGAATATCTTATAAGATGTTTTTAAAAGCTTATAAGCTCACCCAAACACCCTCTAAGTTTGATGAATTGAGTGCATGAAGTTGCCGAAATCATGTGTAGCTCGGTCTAAAAGATTTTTAGTTATTAGGGATTTATAGATTTAAAGTGACCAAAAAGACAAACTTAATATTAATAATAATAATTTACCTTTGACTTTTCCATTTCATTTTTTTCCAATAAATTCCTTGATTCAAACATTGCATAAAGGATTTGTATTGCTTTTTCTCCTCCTCATTGCAAGAAATTTGAGCAATTAGCTAATTATTACCATCGGCAAAAATTGGTGCCAGTAAGAAATAAGAGTAGTGAAGAAAAGTCATTTGTTACACCTTTACCATGGTAATGATCAGTATTTTTATCGGAAGATTGTGGAAAATCCACCATAGCATAAAATCATGATTTATTTTTTTACCTCAGCATAAATGACCACAAATGATGTTTTTATCTTATCAATTTTGGGTTATTGACCATTACTTCTATCAAACTATTAATTTTAGAAAATGCCCACTATTTTCGCCACGTCTGTTGATTTTTTAGTTGTCAATTATTTTGTCGTATCTCTCCCTCGTCGTCTGCTTGACCATGTGAAAATCTGATATTCATCATACGAATGACTCTTCTTTTCAATGAAATGTTGCGCATTCCCCGTGTAGCCGCTTAGAAGCTGATTATGTGTTTTTGACATGTTATGAGGATTACTAAAAAATCATCCAATTATGTGAATAAAGGGAAACGTTAAGTTTGATGTTACATTCAAAACAATATTGTCAACTTTGTCATGTGACGTGCCCAATATAAATTGACCACCTAGCAGACACTAATCAACTGCTACAGCAAGTCACCGTCTTCATTAGTTCATTTTAAATTTTTATTTTTTCTCTTCAACGAAAATAATCATCCTCCAAATTCTTCCAGAAAATTTCAAGTCACATGTCGTGGCAATTTTATCGGAAAAAAAAAAAAAAATTGGCTTCTTTCTTTCTCCTTTTTTTCTTTTTTCTGACCATGCATATGGTTTATTAATTAAGGAAAAATTAGTATTCTAATCAGATTCAAAAATATATGGCGTTCTATAGATCGATATTATATTTTCAAAATAGTTAATATTTGTATCATAAATCATGTGCACTGCAAGTTTGATACCTTCCCCAAAAAATGATGGAAACAGCCATGTGAATAATTAATGAGTGAGATAAATCGGAAGTTGTGAGACCAATTTGAGATCAAAACTGTACTCAGCCTAACTTATGGGACCAATAGTGATATTTACCCTCATTATTTTCAAAATTTTATTTGATTAGCTAAGAAAAACTTACGCCAAGATCATATCTTCTAAAAGGACAACAATAATGGTATGGTATATTAAGTAAAAATATTCCTATGTATACTTCATATAACTCTAGTTTTAATTTAATTATGTATATATGCCCAATTACGGGCTTATTTTAATAAAATATTTAATATTATAATTAATGACAAATTTATAATACAATTAAAAAGCATGTGCAAAACCAAAGTTCTTAATAGTTTTGTAAAACTAATTCCTAAAACAATGCAATTTTATTAGCAACACGTTAGCTTGCTTAGTTAAGCTTCGAAATGGATAGCGATCCATTCCTTATTATTTAATGTCTATATTTTCTCTTTTTCAGAATTTAGAGCTATCTTAGTTTAAAACTAAAAAAAATAAAAATAAAAAATAAAGAATGTTATTTCTTAACTATCATAATTAAAACCTTACAAAGCTAGAGTTACTATGATGGATTAAATGTTATGTGACATGTGTGGTAAAATTAATGAACAATAACAAGGTAAACGCTTCATGGTAAGTGATTCAGAATTGAAGCCTCTTTACGTCCATTGAATAATGAATCAACTAATTAATAAAATCAAGGCTGTGTTTGGCAAAACATTTTGGTTTGGCCAAAACATAAATAAATATATGTAAGATTTTGGGTGTAAAATAAATATTTCACTTCTCCAAAATACTCCTAGATTGAAGTCATGAACATCACAAAAATCAGTAATATTATATAATCAATAAGTTACGTATATATATACATATTATATAAATTTTATAATTATAATTATATAAAAATGTTCTACTAAAATCAAATTTCTCCCCACTAGCCAGACAAAAAAACAATTGACTTGGCATTTATAGTAAAAATTATCTCCCCAAAATACAATTAAACATTACTTCATCCTCGAAAACAATTTTTATAAAATCACCCAAAACATAAACAAGATTTCATCACATTCTCCAATTCCACTATCACAATATTCCACAATCCTACTTTCAAAACACCATTTTCTAAATACTATTTCCAAAAACATACCAAAACATATACAAACATTACCCAATTCATAAAATATGCATATATATATATATACAAACATTACCGAAAAGATTATGAAACCTTTTTTATACCTAATTATAATTTAACTTGCCTTACATTAATTTAACTATAAATATTTTGTATGTACTCTATCACATATGAAAATTTTCCACTGTAAATATGCATAATGTTTGGACAAGCCATAAATATATGAAATTCGAATATATATATATATATATATTAAAATATCGGCTAGATGACCAAACTAATTACTATTTTTTTTTTTGGATAAATAAAATTAAATTTTAATATCATGGATAAATTATGGATAAAGCCTAGGCGGCTGCGTTTTGTTAAGAACAAATTTGTGGACCAAAAGAGACGTGCATGAAAGCACTTACGTTCTGAAAATGCCTATATAAAGGCCATTGTATTAGTCTTCTCATCAACAAGCAAAACACTTTAGGGAAAAAATCAAAAGCAAATTAAGGTTTTAGACTTTATTAAGATAATTACATATGGCAATGGAACGAGTTATCATCGGGGTGATTA
This sequence comes from Handroanthus guayacan, assembly GCA_014898755.1. NCBI lineage: Eukaryota > Viridiplantae > Streptophyta > Magnoliopsida > Lamiales > Bignoniaceae > Handroanthus > Handroanthus guayacan. The sequence goes on along the minus strand of JACFYI010003566.1, from coordinate 1,024,390 downwards.
TTGCTTCCAGCTTAGTTTCCCTGGCATCTGCCATAGCTGGAACCGCCACTTTCTACACAACTTATGTTCGTAAGTTAGCTCACTTTTGCTCATTAATTAGATATATAATAAGCTAAATATGTATATCTTATGCTCTTCCTATTACAAATATTTTGCTCAATTTGATATGAAATATTAGATGAGAGTTGAAAAAAGTGTGTGAATTTTGTGTAGCTTACATCATATTGTTTGACCATCACAATGGAAATTTCGATGCAATTTTCATATGCTACACATCACACGTGACTAATTTTAAAAATATATTTGTTCACATGCAGAAAAATTTTGAGTATTTTTTAGTTTAGTGGGAGACAAAAAAGTGGAGAAATTTCTACACAATTTATTTGATTTTTCTGAGGAAAAATGCTAAATGGTTAAAGCACCCTTGTTATCTTAGTGGGTGGAAATACTCTTAAAATTAGAACATGTTAAAAAAGAAAAGAAAAAAAAATATCCAGAACACATAAATGACAAAAATTAATTGTGTGATAACATAAAGAGTGTGACTAATTGCTATACATTAAATAAAATGACTTTTATTTGTCAGTAGTGATATGTTTTAGGTGAAAATCATCTTTGTTTTACCACTAAATAATTCAATAGTGACAAATAGTATTGTTTTAAATTGTATAGACAATTAGTGACATATATATAATAATTTAATAATAACAAAAATTGTCTTTACAATTTGGTAAGATTTTTATTGTTACTAGCTAGTCACCACACACGTATCATTAATTGTCAATAGTGATAGTATAAATACATCTTTCCCACTATTAAAGTTTGTTAAAATCAATTTTTGTGGCAAAATATATTTTTTTCTCACCTTTTATATAAAATTGACAATTTTTATATTGTCACTTATTCTTTTCGTCACCGTGCTATAACGTTTTTATATTGCTTCTGCACATGAAAAAATAGTGAAATATAAAAAATTATGTAACTTATATGACAAAGTGTAACAAAAATTATTTAGTGAGCAATACGGAAAAACACGTATAGTTTAGAATGAAACCCCTATCACATTAATAAAGTCTCATTTAAGACGTCTCGGAAACAGAATGCGTGATAGCTTACAGGAAAAAAAAAATGAAATATTTTTGGCAGCTTATAAGCTAATGATCATATATAAGAATAGTTTCCAGCTTCCACGACACTGTGATAACCAAGCTCATTGTGGGCATAATAATAGTTTAAAATAGCAATCAAATCAACTGCTTCAAGTCCGTAATTGATATCTTAGACTAATATCTGTTATTAATTGTGAATAAAAATTAAATGGATTGTTAATTAGTTACTTATTAATGTATATAATTGAGTTGTTTATTTAATTTGCAGCATCATCATGCTACGGAAACCAGCCCCAGGGAACCATGATAGCAGCAGCTAACCCGGCCTTATTCAACAATAGAGCAGCATGTGGTAGAACATGCAGAGTCCGGTGCACTGGACCCACCAATGGGGGCATACCCCAGCCATGCCGCAACGGTGAGATAACGGTCAGGATAGTGGATCTTTGCCCCGGATGCGGAGCTAATCAGCTTGATCTCTCTAGAGAAGCCTTCAGCAGTATTGCTAATCCCGATGCTGGTAGAATCAGAATTGAGTACAATTGCTGAAGGTAATATATCCCATCCTTATATTAATACATTAGATCAACAATATTCGATATTAATAATTAATTAAAAAAATTTCTAACATGACTATGATACAGTAGAAAATCAAGACTATTAGAATAAAGGCCAACATGCGTTTAGTGGGAATCGAACTCAGAACATCATGATCATAAGACTTCTTCCTAACAAGAATTGACTCCACTCAGTAACCCATAATTTAATTAATCCTTCCCTTAAACGTTGTTTTCTTTAAGCAAAAGTTTAATTTTGTTTTTGAATATCATTTATTCGACCATTATTAATTTAATTAATTTTCTTCATATTTTAATTTGCAGGGTCCAAGTGGGCTTTGGAAAATAAGAAGCTCCAATGCACCAGGAATAAGCTTAATTAGTTTTAAGCATCTTTGGAGCAAAGTAATTTGTACTCTTACTAGTTGTTGCTGTTGTGTTATTATAAATAGGAGGCATTAATCGGCCTAAATAAGCTTTGGATTTCTTGGATATTTATGGAGGATATATATATATATATATAGACTCCTTTGGTTGTAAAGAAATCTAGAGACCTTCTGTGCGTGGTGTCTACTTCCCAGAAATTAAAATAATTATAAGGCTTCCAAATTATACGTAATGATTTTAATATTTCTTTTTATAATATTTGATCCTTTGCCTGTTTAGTAACCTATAGATTTATTTGAATAAACATTGCAAAAAAGTACCACCTTTACTAACGGAAAAATTTATTATAAATTTAATAAAATTCCTCAGAAACATGATTGTTTGATGGATTTTATTCCCTCACAAATTCGCTAGTATATATCATGTGACTTATTAGCTTTATGACAGAACTGAAGTCTGTCATAGACCTAACTCTTGTAATTGAATTGTTCATCACAAACTAAAAGAATATCATAGAAATAATTACCACTTAATCAGTCACAAATCAATCACAAATATTATTTATGATAGAATCATAGCTAGCATAAATTTTTTACTAGTGAAAGAATGTTTCCTTTTAATGAATAGCATGAAACTTCGACTGAAGAAGATGCTCTTAAAGATGCCGCACTCGGAATTGAAGTGCAATTATTCGCTTATAGGTCAAGACCTCATGCAATAGAAGCAAGAAATGGTTTATTATTTTAATACAAAAGAGCTTGTAAAAATTCAAAATAAATTAGGAAAAGTTAACAAACTTGTCCTAAAATAAAAAACAAAAATCTAAGTTATTTTTAAATATTTTAACATAATGATCCGACTTTAGTCATATTAATTATGAAATTGCCCTTATTTAGTAGTATTTTTTTAATTTCTATAATCTTTTGTATACGTACATGTACAATATTCATTTACAGAGTTTCAGAGTTATTTCTTAACTATCATAATTAAAACCTTACAAAGCTTGAGTTAATATGATGGATTAAATGCTTATATGTGACATGTGTTGTCCTCCCAAATAAAGAATAACTAAGAGAAATTAATGAACAATAACAAAGTAAACGCTTCATGGTAGGTGATTCAGAATTGAAGCCTATGTACGTCCCTTGAATAATGAGTCAACTAATTAGTAAAATTAAGGCTGTGTTTGGATATGTTTTGGCAGAACATTTTGGTTTGGCCAAAATATAAATAGATATATGTAAGATTTTTGGTGGAAAACAATATTTTACTTCTCCATTTAATTTAATTTTGCTTACATTTAATTACAAATATTTTGTATATACTATATCACATGTGAAAATTTTCTATTGTAAATTTGCATATTATTTGGAGGAGCCATAAATATATGAAATTCGAATGTATAAATTAAAATATCGGTTATTAATTATGAAGATAATAAACAACCACTTTTTAAATTCGTTCATTTTTCAAAAGTAGATGACCAAACTAATTACTATTTTCTTGGATAAATAAAATTAAATTTTAATATAGACTTGGATAAATAATAGTAAGCTTCGGCGGCTACTTTTGGTGAAGTACTAATTCCTAAACCAAACGAGACGACGTGCAAAGACTTGCGTTCTAAAAATGCCTATATAAGGGCCATGGTATTAATCTTCTCAACAAGCAAAACGCTTCAGGAAAAAATCAAAAGCAAATTAAGGTTTTAGATTTTATTACGATAATTATATATGGCAATGGAACGAGTTATCATCGGGTTGATTTTTGCTTCCAGCTTAATTTCCATGGCATCTGCGACAGATGGAACCGCCACTTTCTACACAACTTATGTTCGTAAGTTAGCTCGCTTTTGCTCATTAATTAGATAAATAATAAGCTAATTATGTATATCTTATGCTCTTCCCATTCCAAATTTTTTGCTAAATTTGAAGTGAAACATTAGACGAGAGTCAAAAAAATTGTGTTAATTTTGTGTATCTTACACATTTTTTACCAACACAACAGAAACTTCGATTTAATTTTCATGTGCCACAAGTCAGATATGATTAATTTTAAAAATATATTTGTTCACGTGCAGACAAATTTTGAGTATTTCTTTTTCATTTAATGAGAGAAAAAAGTGGAGAAATGAGACAACAACATTCTACACAATTTATTTGATTTTTCTGAGGAAAAATGCTGAACGGTGAAAGCACCCCTTTTATTGTGGGCATAATAATAGTTTAAAATCGCAATCAAATCAACTGGTCCAAGTCCATAATTGATATCTTGGACTTATATCCATTATTAATTGTGAATAAAGGTTAAATGGATTGTTAATTAATTACTTATTAACGTATATAATTGAGTTGTTTATTTAATTTGCAGCATCATCATGCTACGGATACCAGGACCAGGGAACCATGATAGCAGCAGCAAACCGAAATTTATTCAACAATAAAGCAGCATGTGGTAGAATGTGTAGAGTCCGGTGCACTGGGCCCACCAATCAGGGCGTACCCCAGCCATGCCGCAACGGAGAGATTACGGTCAAGATAGTGGATCTTTGCCCAGGATGTGGAGATAATCAGCTTGATCTCTCTAGAGAAGCCTTCTCCATGATTGCTAATCCCGATGCTGGCAGAATCAAAATTCAGTACAGTTGCTGAAAGTAATACATTGAATCCTTGCATTAATACATTATATCAATAATATTTGATATTAATAATTAACAAATTTTTTTTAACAAAACTGCTATGTAGTAGAAAATTAAGACTATTATTCAGTAGAATGAAAGCCTACGCATGTGTTTAGTGGAATTGAACTTATAACATTGTAGTTATGAGACCTCCTCGTAACCAAAATTGACTACACTCAGTAACCCATAAGCTAATTAATCCTTCCGTTTATTGTTGTTTTCTTTAAGTAAAAGTTTAATTTTGTTTTTGAATATCATTTATTTGACCATTATTAATTTAATTTTCATTATATTTTAATTTACAGGGTCTAAGTGGGCTTTGGAAAATAAGAAGCTCCTATGCAGCAGGAATAAGCTTAATTAGTTTTAAGCATATCTTTGGAGCAAAATAATCTGTACTCTCACTAGTTGTTGTTGTACTATTATTATAAATAAGAGGCATTAATCGGCCTGAAATATGCATTAGATTTCTGGGATATTTATGGAGGATATATATATATATATATACTCCATTTGTTGTAAGGAAATCTAGAGACCTTTTGTCCGTGGTATCTACTTCACAGAAATTAAAATAATTATAAGGCTTTTTTGGCAAAATTTTCAATTGTGTGTTAGCAGTCTAATCAAAAAGTTACTCAACTTCTATTAATTTCAAATTTTACAGTGAATTGTAAAGTAAAATTTTCTTACTGCATTTCAAGATTGTTGTACAATTGAAACTAGCTTAGCGTATGATAACAATAAATGTAGTTATGTAGCTATCACTTTTCCAGTACTTATAATTAATATACAATTTTTGTAATTCTTTGATCATTTTTTTTCAAACTAATATGTATGTTATTTTATAGAAAAACTCAATCAAATATATGTAAATAATCAAACAGAGATATACTAATATAAACATTTTTTTAAATATCATATATATTAAAATTTTAATCGCGCACGTCAAATAACGATGATCACGCGTTATTTACCGTTGAAAGACTTTTGATGTCTTTTAATTCGTGTTATCATGATATGTTGAATTTATTGCTTTTCCAAGTTTCTCTTTCTGTTTCTTTTCTTTTTTTTTTTTCTTAATAAAATTTCTTTCTCTCTTTGTTCAACATCAGTACTCTGCTCTCTCTCTCTCTCTCTCTCTCTCTCTCTCTCTCTCTCTCTCTCTCTCGTAATTCTGCATCTTTTCTTCTTTAATGAATTATTCATTTTCTCTCTCAGACGATTATTATGATATATCCACTCCTAATGAAATTTTTGGAAATAACTTAATTTTCAGCATCAACAACAGTTGTATATAAGTACCTGATAAAAATAAAATAAATAATCCCAGTAAAATTAAAGATCCAATTTTTACGATTAAAATATTACCCAAGTTAATCCATAAATCGAATGTACGCGCCAGGCTCATTAGTCCGAATGAATTTATAAATTACCAAATTATATGTAATAATTTTAATATTTCATTTTATAATATATTATCATTTGTCTATTTATAGTAACCTATAGATTTATTTGAATAAACATTGCAAAAAAGTACCACCTTTACCAATGGAAAAATTTATTACAAATTTAATAAAATTAATCACAAACATAATTCTTTGATGGATTTTATTTCCTCACAATTTCATTAATATATATCTTGTGACTCATTAACTCTATGACGGAATTAAAGTCTGTCACAAACTTAACTCTTGTAATTGCATTGTTCATCACAAGCTAAAAGAAAATTATAGAAATTTACCACTTAATCAATCACAAATCTATCACGAATATTATTTATGATAGAATCATACCTAGCATAAAATTTTTATTAGTAAAAGAATGTTTCCTTCTAATGAATAGCATGGAACTTCAAGAAGATGCTCTTAAAGATGCCGCGCTCAGAATTGAAGTCCATATATTCGCTTATGGGTCAAGACCACATGCAGCAGAAGTGAGAAATGGTTTATTATTATAATACGAAAGAGCTCATAAAAATTCAAAATAAATTTGTAAAAGACAACAAACTTTTCTTGAAATAAAAAACAAAAATCTAAGTTATTTTTAAATATTTTAACATAATGATCCGACTTTAGTCATATTAATTATGAAACTATCATTATTTACTAGTATTTTTTTTAATTTCTATAATCTTATTTTTAGTCCAGTATCCTAAAAACTACTTTTTAATGAAGTTTGATATATTATAACTTTAAAAATATATTATAAATAACTAAATAAATAAATTAAGCAGACAATCTGAAAGTCGTTATTATAATGATTGAGATTTGGCAAGGTCAGGATATTAGTGTCAAATGATGTGATAGCTTCCCTTCTTTGAAAAGTTGCTGCATTGAAGTCTACTTGGGAGCAAAATGGTCATCCATGCATGACATATGGCTGCTTCTCCTTTCACTTATTTCTTCATTTGGACTATCCGGAAAATTCAATCACTATACCCATTGATGTATGCCTAATTCCATGATATGCATGGAAAGTACCGTGGCGCCTCGTCAATGGCAAGTTAAGGATGTACCAGCATACAGTGCATATTTGATGCGTATTCCATCTAATCATTCGAATTTAATTAAATATAATATACATACATATATGTATACTTTTGCGTACTTTTGGAATTATAAAATGATAATCAGTGAGTTCTTACTAATGTTAAACTATGATTGGTTGATTATGACTTGTGAGTGAGTTGTTTACGGCCGATCCTTGACTGTGAGTGGGGTGGGGATGTTACGGTCGATCCTTGGCTATGAGTAGGGTGTGGATGTTAACTATTTCCCGCATAAGCTTCAGTTTAAAAAATTAATAAAATAATAGAGAGAGCATTTTAAAAATTCTATATGAATATATAAAAAAATTATAGCATTTGTATTTTGACTATTTCTTTTTCTTTTCAAATGTGGATCTAGCAATTCGCTATCTTCCACATGAACTTTAAAATTTTTTACTTTATATACTATTACAATTACTAATTCCTATGGGACATGAACCAAGACCTATGCACATGTTACCGGATATGAATGCTTACTATCAAGTAAGTCACAATATTAACTATCTTATGATTTGTTAGATAGAAGGAATCCAGGACAAAAAGAAACTCCCTGTGGAAAAATTTCATGCAAACGTATTGGAGTTGAAAGTCAACAAATTAAATTACAAAAACGAAACTTGTTAGACCAAATATTTAGTTTTAAAGAAAATGAGCCTATACTTCCGTCAGCAAGAATCCGTTCTTAGGAATAATGATGGAACGTGTGAAGACCGTTAACTATAATAGTATAACTTGATCCTATAAAATGGGGTGACATTTCCAACTCAGTAGCATTGTGCGACTACACAATATATATCATATACAAAGCATAATTTAGATCATTTAGGTTGAAAATGGCCGTAGAACGAGTTATAATCTTGGCTCTTGTTGCTAGTAGCTTAATTTCCATGGCCTATGCCATCGCTGGAACTGCCACTTTCTACACTGATTATATTCGTAAGTTCCTTTCTCTCTCTCAAAATAAATCTAGGCTTATCAATATTTATTTGTTAATATGCCTAAATTAGTAGATTTACATGCATACATTCATATATATTTGTAATTTATTAATTGAATACTTCAATCAATATCGAAAATAATCAAATGTGTATTTTTTGGATTGTGTTATATCTACTTTTCTTTTGAGAAACTATATGTATTAATTATTACATTAATACATCCATAGATCAACTATATTCAAAATTAAGATCAAATACAATAACCAACATACAAATATCAATGTGGTGTTTGCAATAGATTATGTAAAATAATAATCATTTACTTTTGTTGAAAGTTGAAAAAAGTGGATTATAATCAAAAGTACTGGGTGTTTGGAAACCATCAAATTATAATTCACTATAAGCTAACAAAAAATGGTAGAGTTTGGAATTATAATCACATATTTTAATTAAAAATAATTTATAGTATCTCAAGCAGTCCTAAAGCTACTTATGAGATTATATATTATTAATGTTGATTAATTTTAGAGAACTTACAATAGAAGTAGAGTTTTCAAATACTTAAAAACAACTTTCAACAGCTACTAAACACATAAGTGTTTTTTTATAATCAGTTGTAGATACCACCTAAATCCTACTATTCAATGGAAAAACACGCAACTATATTCGTGAAAAAAAACAAGAATTGAATTCGTAACCCCTTGGATTTTTGACTGCTAACTTGATTTTTTGCATTAATAAATTTAAGGAATAATTATAGTAACTTCCCTTGAGATTTAAAAAATTATTATTACCTCACATGCCATCATTCAACGTTCAAATATTATGTCCTTCCACAATTTAACTCTCCCATTTGTCTGAAAAAAAAAAAAAAGAACACATAAATGACAAAAATTAATTGTGTGACAACATAAAGAGTGTTACTAATAATTATAATATGCATTAAATGACAATGAATTTTATTTGTCACTAATAATACGGTTTAGGTGACAATCATTTTTGTTTTACCACTAAATAACTCAATAGTGACAAATAGTAATGTTTTAAATTGTATAGACAATTAGTAACGCACATATAATAATCTAATAATAACAAAAATTGTCACTTCAATTTGGAAAGATTATCATTAATGTCAATACATAGTCACTATACAAGTATAACTAATTATCAATAGTGACAGTTTAAATAAATCTTTACCACTATTAAGTTTGTTAAAATCAATTTTTGTGGCAAAATATATTATTGTGTCACCTTTTATGTGAAATTGACAATTTTAATATTGTGACTCATTCTTTTTGTCACTAATGCTATAACTTTTATATGTTGTTCCTGCACATGAAAGAATAGTAAAATATGACAAAATGTTAAGAAAAGTATTTAGTTTGCAAAATATTTAAAAACACATATAATTTAGATTGCAGCCCCGATCACATCAACAAAGTCTCATTTAAGACCTCTCGGAAACAGAATGTGTGAAAAAAAAAATTTTCGTGGGGGGGGGGG
>JACFYI010003566.1:917718-953280 GCA_014898755.1 Handroanthus guayacan | reverse complement strand
ATGAAGAAAGAGCCTCATCTATAGAAGTATATATATTAATGTTTTTTCTTTCAAAATTCATTGGTTGACCCGTACTTTTTTTGCTCTTGCACTCTTTCAAAAGACGTTGAACTGATCCACAACTTAAACAAATTCATGAATGCAAGTTGTGGAGATTGGGACACTAAAATATGGGATTATGAGTTAAGATTCCATCAAATCAAGATGTCATGCTTTGTATTAATAAGCTATCATTCGCTATCACTAATTTATTATCGATTATTAAATTAAATTATTCATTGTTATTTCATTAATATTATAACAAAAGTACCCCTTTGGAAACAAAACCACGAATTGACAGTGAAAAAGATCGTCACAAAATAATTTTCAAACACTTCCTAGATATTAAGAAAGTTGAAAAAGCAGTCTACTAAATTTGTTAATTAAATTACTTGATATGCTTCCAATTAAAAAAAAGAAAAAGAAAAAGAAGAAAAAGTAATCCTCCAATTAATCATTAAAGATATAGATCTTATACCGTTCTCTCTTTTTGGTTTCTTTTTTCTTCTTCTTTTTCTTCCTCCTCAAGTTAATCATTAAAGATATAGATCTTATAGTGGTCTCTCTTTTTGGTTTCTTTTTTCTTCTTCTTCTTCCTCCTCCTCCTCCGGTTAATCATTAAAGATACAGATCTTATAGTGTTCTCTCTTTTTGGTTTCTCTCTTCTTCTTCTTCTTCTTCTTCTTCTTCTTCTTTTTTTTTTTTTTTTTTTTTTTGTGCTGTGAGTGGGGTTGGTAAAACTTCAAGTAATATTCCTATAATCATCTTCTTCCCTTAGTATGTGGCTTCCGTACAAATGTGACAGCCCAATATGTAAAGTTACTTTTTAGTGGAACTTCAGATGCAATGGATATTTCAATTCTCGGAATTACTTGTTAATATTGTACCAATTCAACCCTTTTCACCTTTGGAACATTCCAACATGCTACAATATTTCATAGAGTCAGCCTAATTATTACCTAACTTTCTTATAATTCAAATGAAAAAACAATTTGAATTATTTAAGGGATGTAAAGAGTAATTTCAAATAAGGTAAACAGAAGTAAAAATAAATAAATAAATAATAAAGACACTGAAACAAGAATAGAAAAATGCGCTATGAACAAAATGCTAAAAATTTTGTCTGGAGACAAAAAAGAACTTGACGCTATTGAAGAGAGGGGAATAACAACAACCCAACTACCCAAATTGACTGGCAATAATGAGAATAATAACAAGTGCCAATGATGAAGTGCACACCATCCTTGCGGCCCTGTTGATTTGAGGTTGCCGAAAGAATCGCTGTCCCTTTACCTTTTATCCATCCCCACATTTTAAACAAATACCAAACAAATCCAGCCTAAATTTAAGTGTATTCTGAGTGTTGTTTAAGCCGAATATTAAGCATTACACCTCATCGGTGACACATATCTTTAAGATACTTAATGTAGAGAGAGAAGTAATGTGGAGAGATTTTAGGGGATGATTGTCCGTCATTAATATTTGTTATTGTCCGTTAGAAAAAGAAAGAGAAAAGAAAAAGGGGGGAACTCCTTTATTGGGTTCTTGATGATGGAGTTTGGGCTTGAGAATCATCGGAAAATGTGAATCCTGTAATATCAATGTGCTTCTTGTTGTTCTGGGATCTCCCGGAAAAATTGGAAAAAATTGGAGGTGGGATTTGAATATTTTCTTTAGTTTCTAAGGGAATCTATTAAAAGCGTATCACAGAATCTTGATATTTAGGGGAAACAGAGAAGTGGGTTGTTTGAATTTTTTTCTGTTCTCTCAACTTTCAGAGGAAGCCTAGCAAAGTGGGTGTAAAGATCAAATTTTTATTCATTTTTCAACTCTGTTTTCTTTGCTCTTGGTGCTTAGGAGTTGACAGATTCATTTTTAGCTGATACAGAAACCTGTCATTATCAAGATAGAATTGTTTACATTTTTGACGTATATTAATGATTAAGTGGTAATCGCAATAGGTCTATTATGGTGAAATGGTTCTTTCTCCTCTTCTAAAATTATAACCATTGGACAATCAATCACAAGTGTGATGCTGATGGTTAGAACAGATTGTTTTACGCCTGTATCTACTAGTAAAATTGGTTCCGAGTTAGTTACTATTTAGGTAGAAAATATGGAAAATGAGTATGAAGAGTTGGTAAATTGGTGATGTTGATGAGATTCCTCGGATGGTTTAAAGATCAAGGAAAATTATGATTTTATAGTGACAAGCAAGACATATGTATATGTGCGTTTGTTGTGTTCTCTCATTTCTGGAGATATTAAGATCATGTCAGAAACTTGATTTGTTGTCTGAGTCTTATTCACTCTCTTGATTTCATGGTTGCCGGATTGTGTGTTAACGGTGACAATGGGATTCTTGAGTCTTGTGGGTAACTCTTTTGGTTGTTCTGCATCGGGGGAGCGTTTGGTCTCCGCAGCAAGAGATGGAGATCTTCAAGAAGCCAAGGCTTTATTGGAGTATAACCCTCGTCTTGCAAGGTATTCCACCTTTGGCGTCCGAAATTCCCCTTTGCATTATTCTGCAGCTCAGGGCCATCACGAGGTATGTAAAAGTTTTATGTGAGCTTCATGAATCTCTGTTTGTAGGATTATATACAATTCAACTTTAACCATACAGGTATAGTTATCTTTTACTCACTAACTTGGATTTTCTTGTTCATTTGTTGCCTTTAGATTGTTTCACTCTTGATTGAGTCTGGAGTTGATATTAATCTCCGGAACTATCGTGGGCAGGTATAATTTTGGTTCTTATTTCTATTTTTCTCGTTTCTTCAATATGTTCCAATTTTATACTTTTAACAATATAGCAAAATGATGATTACTGTATCATTGATTGCTTGAAGATCAATATTTTAGTCGAAACTTTTAAAGTGCTCTCCTGTTTATGTGGTGGCAGACTGCCCTGATGCAAGCTTGTCAATGTGGTCATTGGGAGGTTGTTCAGACTCTAATACTTTTTAAAGCCAATGTACGACAAATTATAATGTTTTATAGTCTCTTATACTACTACTTCGGTATTGATAAGTTGAGACGAATGTTGTGAATAAAACCTAAGTGTGGCTGTGTTGTTTTCTAGATCCACAGAGCGGATTATTTAAATGGAGGAACTGCAATCCACTTAGCTGCACTAAATGGGCATTCCCGATGCATCCGGCTTCTCCTTGCCGATTACATCCCCAGCATTCCTAATTTTTGCAGTATTCTAAGGAAGAGATCGAGAATTGACGAATCTGTTTCAGAGTTCGATGAAGGGTACTCCATAAAATTTGCCTTTTGAATTAAATAATTTTACTAAGCCTGAGTCGATTTGATTTGCCTTTGCTTCTGTTAGTGCACTCAATGAAGTAATCAATAGACCTGCTGATGGTGGCGTCACTGCCCTTCATATGGCTGCACTGAATGGGCATGCCGAAACCGTTCATCTCCTTCTGGATTTAGGGGCTTCAGTAACTGACATAACAGTGGAAGATGGGACTACTATTGATTTAATAGGTATGCTGGATTTTTTCCATTTTCTTTCCATTCTTTTGCAGTTATATAGTGTTCAGTGCAAATCTAAAAAATGTATTTGTTGCTTGTGATTTGATGACGAAAAGTAAGCTGACCCCATAAATGAGATTTCACGATAGTGTTCTAAATTTACCATAACCCCGTCAAATATTTGAACTGGAATTTGATAAGCAACTATAGGGCATTTCTGAATTTAGCGAAAATGACTTCTAAAGACTGAATTGCAGAAGGAACAGGATCCTAAATTGGAGTCTATCATTGTGTTTGGATCTATAAACTCCGATGGTATAGGACTTGATGAAATATCTGTTTGAAATTGAAAGGAAGAAACGTCTTCTGCCAAGTTTAAGGCTTTCAATTACTAGATACCAAGATTGTGTGAGGTATCACTCTGCACACAATCACTTAAATAAATTTCATTCTAATTAGAGCACAAGATTTAAGCTTTTTCATGGATCTACTTGGGCTCCAACTTGTACGTATGAGAGACTCAAACCCTTTTCGGAACACCATTCGCATTTGCCATTATGTGATCAAAAGCATCAAATTCTATTCTCTACTATTAGCAACATACGAGTGATGAAACTCTTACGTGTTCGAAACCTGTCATCTTGAATCTTTAATTCCGAGTATACACGCTGTTTCTCCCTGCAGGTGCTGGAAGCACACCACTCCATTATGCTGCATGTGGTGGTAGTGCACAGTGTTGTCAGGTTGGTTTATTTTATGACTAAACAAATATTATGTCCGTCGTGTTGTCCTGAATATAATTTCTGTTTGCCTATTTCAGCTTTTGATTGCCAAAGGCGCCAGTCTCACTGCCGAGAATGCAAATGGGTATGCAACTGTCTTATTTTCACATTTTAAAGAGTTCCTTTAGATTCAATAAAGAAAGTTGTGCTCCATATTTTAGGTGTATAACACCAGGTATTCTTTATTGGAGCCTAGATTATGAAACTTTTTTGGCTTGGAAGTTTCAAAGTTATATTCTTTGATTACGTTCTTTTGAGCATTCCTTTTCCTCTAACTTTCCTATTTGACACTGCATGTTCAAAGATGGACTCCTTTGATGGTTGCTCGTTCATGGCATAGAGATTGGCTGGAGGACATTCTAAGGCGACCACCAGGAAGCCAACCGAAACTTAGTCCTTCACCATATTTATGCCTTCCTCTCATGAGCATCGTTGAAATCGCTAGGTGAGCAGAGGCCATGCTGATTCCCATGACCATCCTCAAGTTATATCACCAACCCTTTGTCACAGAACCTTAGTATCATGGCCATGAGATTTTGTCGAATGGACGTCTAGTTTTCTTTTTTGTTTTTTTTTGGTTTTTCATCATTCGATTGCAGAGAACTTATTCTTGTGTTTACAATTTCCAGAAAAAAGTTCCAGCCAACTTAATTGTTATACTTTCGTTTGTGACATTTCAGACAATGTGGATGGAGAAGCATTGATTCACCCTCTACATGTTTAGATCCATGTGTTGTTTGCTTAGAAAGAAAGTGCACAGTTGCTGCAGAAGGTATACTTCGTCCAACTTGCTGACCATTTAGACCAAATGTGACGCTGTTTTTTTGCAGTCTTTCTTCTTTTAAACTCCTTGACTACCTTAATACATTACAGACCACTAAATTCTTAACTAGATCAAACAAAAGAAACACTTGAATCATTCATACAAGGTGGATTTTCTTACAGCTTGAAAACTTGCTAAACAGGTTGTTTCCATGAGTTCTGCACTCAATGTGCTCTATATCTATGTTCCACAAATAGCACATCCCGAGCGGCTCATGGTCCACCCGGTTCAATCCCCTGTCCCCTATGCCGTCATGGCATAGTTTCTTTCATCAAACTTGCATCCACAATGCCGATAATCAAAGAACTTCCAAGAACAAGTTTATCGTTGCCCTTTTGCGCTTGCTCAGCTGAGGTTCAAGAATCGATCTCTTTGGAAACACCGTTCTGCAAGCCAGATCTCCAGTGTTCTCGTCTTTCCCCTCTAAGCTGCAAAAGGTTTCCTTCAGTAAAATTCAGCCCTGGACTTTGCATGGGAGCTCCGGACACTAGTCCGTGTTTGGTTCAAAGAACCAGCAACCGCGGCTTGAGGACTGAGTTTGTTCGATGTTCAAGATCATCAAGCTTAAGGCGCTCGACTTCCCAAAACGAGGGCCGGAGATGGTTGTGTTCTTTCAATCAATCTATGGGAACTGGAAGTAGCTGCTGATTTTGATGGAAATAGTAAGAATTTACAAATTATTGGTTTTGTGAAATTTATTTTGGTAAATATGCCATAATTTGTGAAAAGGTCAATAAGTTGATTCATTGTTGGATGAAGATTATCTCCTTTTGTGGCCTAAAATGCCAAAATTGGGAGATGAACTTCTCTTGTTACTTGTTACGAGGTACTGTAAAATTGAGGTTTCAATGCACTAGAATTGAATGGTCTTTGATACAAGATTCACTTGCAAAAAAAAGTCATTTGTTTAGTCTAATAGTAGTTGTTTTTCCTTTACATATGTTTTGACTTTTGATTTGGAGTTGACTTAGATTCACTATTTGTACTTGCTGAGCTTTTGATACATCAAGAGTATTTTCTATTTCAACTATCGGTGGAATTTGTGTGTTTAGTAGTGTTGTATTATCTTTAAACATATGCTGTGCATGCATTCATTTAGGATTTTTTTTTTCATTTTTTTCTAAAGAATCTAATTAATCTTTAAGTCTTTTTGCGGTTTGAACCAGCGACTTATTTGTTTGCATAGATGAAAGCTTACCATCAAATTATCCACACTAGTCCTATAGTTTATCCTGGGAATTAAGGTAAAAAAAAAAAAAAGAAAAATTCTATAAGCACATTATTGTGGAATTTGAACAGTCTTCGCAGGAATAAATAAAGACGCACGAGTGCCAAAATTGATAAACCAACCTAGAAAACAATTCGTCGACAGCAGGGTTCGAACCTGCGCGGGCGAAGCCCAACAGATTTCAAGTCTGTCTCCTTAACCACTCGGACATATCGACTGTTTGCAGGTGTTACAGATATCATAAAATATGGCATAATTGCAAACATTCCCCTCAACAGTCTTCTTTTTTTCTTTTTTTTTTCCTTCTTTTTGTATAAATTACATCCCTCCCCTAAACTTACTGGTAATAAAGTAATATTGGAGTAGAATTTCTTCTTGACATCAATTATATATAAAAAAAAATGTGTCTGACTTGGCTTATCCGGTCAAGTTGATTACAATATCACATTACATATATGCCTTCAGCACCATTTCACGGAAAGTAATGGTAGTAATAATAATAAATAAAAATACATCTACAGGATGATCTTTTTATCTTCTATGAATTCAACGATATTCTACTATGAATTCAAAATAGAATGCAGTCAACCATTGAGTATATATTTCATTACTTATTTAACTCTTAGTTGTTAATTTTCTTTTAACTTGCTTGGAAATCATGCTTTTCCTTCTGCCCTTAATTTTGTCACTTTTTTCAGTGTCATGATTTATGATAATCGAATGGAATTACATCGGATGGCGCATGTCATTTCTTTCCTAACCTTCCAATTTATTACCTGCTCCATATATACGATAGCATAGTGGAAAATGAAATTAAAACTTTTTTAACTATCTGAAGGAACTTAAATAAGAATATTCAGCGTAACAGTGGACATCATTAAGACCAAGAAACGATAGTTACATAAAATATACTATATTTTACATGATCACATCTTACAAAACAAAGAGGACAAGATACAATGACAAGGGGTGGAAAAAAAAAACTAACGACCAGAAAAGAGAAAGAAAAAAACGAAACAAATAAAAAGCAAACACACTATTCTAACAATCTGCATTAAGAAAGGACATCCAAAAATTACAATTCCAAGCTCAGGAGGAATAGCTAAAAATGAAGAAGGTGGGAGGTTTGAATTGGATAAAGATAAATCTAACTAAAAATAAAATAACCTGAGATCAAAACAAATAAAATCAAATAAATGAAAAGCCTTGCAAGGTCAAGAAAAAAACCCTCAAACAAAAAAATTAAAAAAATTAAAAATTAAAAATAAAAATAAAATCCAAGCTCAGTAAGGATAGCGCCATCTGATTTTCCAAATTTCTCGTCTTTGATCTATTCTTGACAACTTTTGGAACCCCATAAGTTTTTTCTTCACGCACAAATTCTCCACAAAACATGCATATTCCTTACCGGAATATGATGCCATGAAAGTGGATTGCCAATAAGTCAAGTGAAAATTAATGAAGAAGAGGAAGAGAAAGAAAAGACAGTTGTGGATAGATTGATTTAATATAAGTAATTTAGGATATTGCTATGGTGTGAAATGATAGAATTAGGTAGCATAGTTTGATGATGGTGTAAGAGATGGATGTAGAGGGTTTATATAGAGAACAAATGGGAAAAGAAAGATTATATATAAAACTCCTATTGAGAAAATAGAAACAAAAAAGTACCATACTGATCACAGGCAGAGGCAAATAGTTACTGTTACATCTACAGAGAAGAAGTCAGAGCGGTCCCAGAGGTTGTTTCCTACACTTTATTTATTTATAATATCAAGGTGTACAATTACTCTGCTCCAAACTTTATGTCTTTTATTTTTATTTTTTTTTATGTTTAAGAAAGTAAGTTTTGTTTTAATAAAAAAATATATACGTTCTTTGCAAGAGAAGTCATATATGATTTGTGTATAAAAATGAAAAATATTTGTATTACTTATTTGAAAATACTGAATAGTGTAGGTATACATGAAAATATAGCAAGTTTATAGTTTCTTATACCAATAAAAAAAAAAAGGTTTTTAGTTGTTTTATAAATAAAAAGACTTTCGTTTCTCTAGAAAAAAAGTATGTATATTTTAATAGTTGTGTAGTGATGAATTGAACGAGAAATTTATGTTAAACCCAATTTAATCTAGATTGCTAAGATAAATTTGGGAAGAACTAAAAATAAAAACAAATGTTATTTTTAGTGGAAAATATTGGCAAATAAATTGTTTTCATATTTTGAATATGTAGCAACTCCTAGAAATACAAATGATATAGTTTTTAGGTATAGTTTGGTTATATTTGAAAAATGTATCTATTTCCATTTTTCACTATTTGTTGGAAATAATAAGAAAAAAAGGCAGGTAGACAAGTAATTTTACTTTTCAGACGGGTCGAAATTCACGATCCCTTCACGAAATATTTTGAGTGCAGTAAGGTGTGTAGTTTTATCGTTTATGGGATACAACAGCCCAGCCTTTTTAGTTATGGTTTCAGCTTAAACTTGCACAATTAAGTGAAGCAAAAATTACAATAGACACCCTAACAGAGCTCAAGAAGGGGAAGGAGAAGGAAAGTATTTTTTTCCGCATTTTTTATTTTATATTTTGCAAATTACCCATCGCCCCCTTTTATATTGTTGTTTGAGGAGACAAGATTGTTGCAAAAATTAATCTACGCAATAAAGACAGCAAAAAGTCAAATATGTTGTTACTGAATAAAATTTATTTTGAATTTTGAAAATTGAAGAGAAATTTATGTTAACCCAATTTAATCTAGATTGCTGAGATAAATTTGCGAAGAACTAAAAATAAAAATGGAAGGTTTTTAGTGCAAAAATAGGCAAATTTCGTGTTTTGGATATATAGTAACTCTTAGAAATACAAATGATCTAGTTGTTAGGTATATATAGTTTGGTTATATTTTAAAAATGTATCTATTTCCATTTTTCACTATCCCAAATAATAAAGTAGAAGCACTCCCAGGCCCTAGCCAAGAGTTCAAATGTTCGAATTTTTACCACTGAATTATGGCAGGCTTGTACACTTTATTTGTTATTTATTGTACTTAATACTGATTATGACATAGTTCTTGATTGATTTAATTATACTATAACAAATGTTGCTTTGATGTAATAAAATATCCCTAAAAAAATTGTATAATATTTAGTTTTACCCAGTACTTGTGATTTCAAAAACCTTGACTCTAACCCCACATATAAATCTGTAAGTGAATGTGTGAAAACCATGCAAAGTACAGAGAGCAGAGGAAAAGGCCGTGCATGCATTGCAAGTAATGTGACCAAACAAAGCGTACTCTCTCTAATCTCCATATCGCATCTGTCCCTCAAATTAAACTCTGCCAGTCACATATCTTTTACCTTCTGACCCACGTAAGGTTATGGGGACTCCAACGTTCTCCTTTTTCCTTTTCCTTTTTTTTTTTTTTCTGAGAAATACAACAATTAATTTATAATTTATACGTATGATGTACGCTTGTATACATGAATGGTTAATTTTCTTTGACTATTTTTGTTGCAGTGTTAGTTTTGTCTTCTTTAAAGTGATTAATTAATTACTTAATTAATTGGCTGCTTTCCATGCACGTACTGTAGCTTCAGTGAATAATTATATTATAAATTATAAACAATATATATATATATATATATGGTGGTTCATTAATGGCTTCCGATTTGTTTACTGACTAGTTCTTATCTGATCTTACACTGATGTGGGACAATTCAGCCCTCCTAATTGTTAAGTCATTACTTCTGAATTCTTGTGTTGATTTAATTACTAGTCAATGGGAACTTTTATGTTACAGTAATTATAGTACTATTCCAGCACTAAGACGGTTCATTTGGTCTATAGTTACTTTCCAGTTTCCACGGGAAGGTTATAAATTTAAATTTGTTTATAGAGTGGAATGTGAACCAAATATAGTTCGAAAATTGATGATCAGTTCGATTGGCAGTTTGGTGAAGTTGCGATTGCGTGCTCGCCCTTTATGCAATAGCATGTGAATTAGTCATATTTTTCAAAGGTTTAATGTAATTATTCAAATATTTTCTAAGATTTATATAATTACCATTATACTGGTAACTATTGAGGTAATCATCCTATGAAAAATTCCACAATAATAAATTCAAATAAGGATACGAACTTTAGCTACAGAGTATCTACTTGCCTCATGTCTTGCAATACTTTTTGCATATATGAAAAAGTAGCAATAAAATTTTATTGTTGAATGTCATGGTGTCCTAATAATATATCAAATCATTCCATGCACAAATCTATTCCGAACTTAAATTTGATTTTAAATTTTAATATATAGTTCGGAATAATTAATGGCATTGTCATATTTAATAAATCCAAACGATGTAATGAGCAAACGCTATATATTATTCTTATTCAATGTTGTTGTATACCAATAAAGAGATAATCAAAGATTGAAAGAGAATATTTAATATAAAATATATTCTAGAGGCAAATTATCATATTTAATACTTTAATAGTATAAAAATTTAACTTTGACGGCATCATCAAAATAGTAATAATATTAATGGACTCATACGTACGTTCAATATAATTATGAACAAGTCCAAGATGACACTCCACCACTTTCTTCTTGATTTTGGAAAAAAGAAAAAGGCTTCATAAGTAGTAATATACAGTTGCCATATTTTGCCTATTTGTATATTTTTCACTGAGTTCACATTGAATGAAGAAAATAACTTGTACAATGGCCGCTTCCATTGACCACTTTGTCATAATTCTCTCTGCCCTAAATGGACTTTCTTCTGACATAAATTTTTGTTGACATAAACAGTTCATAATATACGTATGTACGTAGGTAGTTTTAATTTCTACGTACGTAGATGTGATAATGGCCTGAGATCTGATACTCTTTTCCCGTTTGATAGCTTTCCTACTGAAAAATTATTCAAGTCGTTACAGCGGATTATTAATTACTCACCGAGTTGCAGAGCTTTCAACTTTTGACCTTCAAAAATGTCATACCTATTTTGGAAATGCGCCAATGGCCAAGAAACGAGTAGTTGAAGTGAACTATAGATCTCCAATGTGTATTTTTACAAGTTAAAATAGTGAAGTGGTGTCAGTGTTTAATCCAGTTGGTTTAATGGAATTTGCAATTGTTATTATAATAATTATAGTATGGAATAACTATGGCAAGCTCCTCTGAAATGTGACCTATTAATTATTGTAATATTTGTTCAAAGCTTGAGAAATTACAATCCCTCCCAATTTTATTGAACTTATAATTTTAATCTTCCACTTTTTAATCCCACACTCGTGGCCAAAATTTTAGTAAATGGGAATCCAATCAATAAAGGGTCAAATAGTAAAAGAGTACAATTGGAAGTTTACGGCCACTAAGGATAGATTGATATCATAATGATAATTTTTCAAATTTTATGGAAGATTACAATATTTAAGTGATGCGAGAGGTTATATTAATTATCCCTTATGCTTTATTATTTAGATTTTTCAAAAAGTGAAATAATCATATTCAATCATTATATTAATGTTCATACATGAATATATATTTTAAAAATTAAATATATAAACTAGACATGATATAGATTTTTTCAAACTATCATGCAACAAGCAAAATCCCACGAGCTATCCGGTGGGATTCGAACCTACATCACCCTTATGAAAAGAGGAGGCGCTTCCACTTCCTCCCCAAAGACCATCTTAAACTTGCCTAAGGAGAATAACTAAAGATTGTTTTTAATTAGTTAAAGATCCGTAGAGTCATATGCTGTAGCTCACATTCTTGTTAAGATGATGGGATATGACATGAGAATAAAGAAATCAGTCAAGACCGTTAGAAAATTTCAGGAAAATTTTTCTAAAACTTAAATTAGTTGGAATTGTGAAAGAAATTCAAGATCGTTCTCAATAAATTTGAAAAAATAAAAAGTTTAATTATGTACATTCTAATATAATTAAGAATATTTATTTATAAAAGAACGATGAAATGAACTCTTAAAAATAAAATAATGAATAACAGTTATTAAGAAAAAAATTTGTGATTGATCTTATCAAAATTCAATTCCTTATATTTGTGTACGCCAATATATATGTTTATTATTGTTTGACATAAACCACAAATTTTTACATAGATTCTTAGGTCATAATGCTCATGTACATAAATATACATACACAGATCAAACAATTTTGCGTAGAGTAGCGCAAAATTGCCAAATATTAATTAAGTTCAATTAATGAAATTTAGATAAATAACTAATTATAGTTCAATTCAATATTAAACTTTTGAATATAGATATAGAGTACTACTGTACTACAAATATTCGCAGAAAATGATTTATTTAGGAAATTAATAAATATAGAGCCATATAAAATTTCTCACAAGTACATGAGATTTCAGCAGGACTCTTGTTGGCACAATAATCAATGCACGTTAAACTGAGTCATGCTCGTGCACACTGTAAAAGGAGAGGCCTCTCTCTCTCTCTCTCTGTTCTTCGTATTTTTTTTTTTTTTTTTTACTTCGTAATTAATGCTGTGCTTTCTGTTATTATTTATTAATCAAATATTTTCACAAGGGTAATAAAAAAGTGGAGTTGCTCTTGCTCCACCCACCCAAAAAAAAAAAACAAAAACAAAAATAAAAACAAAAAAAGAAAAAAAAAGTATCATATTAAAGAAAAGTGCTGTTAATTCATGGGGTTTGTGGTTTCTGATGGTTCTGTTTCGTGTAGTAAAGGTGCATGGGAAAAGCAATTATTCTCCTAGTGGCTGCAGATTAGTGCTCAACTTGTTTTAATTGCAAGTCCACTTAAACACGGAACATATTTACTTTCTTGCAAGAATACACGTTAATTAATTAATAGGGTGTCCAAGGATTTACTTTGACCTAATTAACACTATTAAATTATATGTTTCTATTATTATGCAAGAGCTAAAAAGAAATTAAAGATTGAGGGGAGTAGGGTGCAAGGAGCCTCCAAAATGAAATTTGAAGAAAAGTTTAAATTTCAATTTTGTGATTGAAACATATATTTCTTAATTATAAATTCGAGGTTGAATTCAACTTAAAGAAAATTGGAGCTTGATTGAGTCCTAACTCAATTAAATAAATTTTCAAAGAGCTGTAAATTACTACAAATTTAAACTCGACGAAATTATATGGGCAATGGGCCAATGGCCAAATTAGATAGTTGTGTCAAGGGTAGAGAGAGAAAAAAAAAAAAGAAAAATTTCAGACTGTGAAATATAAATACATAGCTGTTAAGTTATCTTAATTTTTACTCTTAAATAGATAACATTTACACTAGAAAGTCATTACAGATCATTTTTGAGAATTCAGAAAGAGCTTAATTAGTTTATTTTTCTTTTCTTTATATGTTGTTAATTGGGATAATATTTTTTGCTTTTTTTTTTCGTTTTAAATGCAAATTAATCTCTCTCTCTCTCTCTCTCTCTCTCTCTCTCTCTCACATATTTCCATCACAACACTATCTCATTTATACTGCCGCAGACGTAACTAGATTAGGTGTGAATTTATTGCATTTCTGTGCCTAACGCATACACAGGTATACTATTTGTTACTCCATTCCAGATTTATAGAAATTAATTAGACAAAAAGAACAAATCTTGTATATTTTTACATTATTATCCAGTTGTTATCGATGCCATTATAATTAACGAATGAAAAAAACGATTTTAAAAAGTCATTTAAAAAAAATTATTTTAATGCATAAAAGATAAAATCTACAAAATTTTTGATAAATAAGTAATTTACAGTGAATTTACGTGTGATTGCTCTCAGCCAAATGAGGGTGCGGCTTTTTGGTGATTGACATTATTATGTGGTTAAAAGGAGGCTAAGAAGTTGTTTGGCTAAGCTTATTTAAAATATTTTATAAGCTCCTACATCTTATAAGATATTTTTTAAGTTTATAAAATGTTAGATCTTTTCTAAAATTAAATTGTTAAAGTATTTGGATAAAATAAAACCTTTTAACTTATAAGATGTTAGTAATGGTGATTTTTTAATTAAAATAATTAAAAATGAAAGTACATGTGAAGATCCTAAAAATAAGTTAGGATTTTCTTGTTTTTCTTAAAAGAGCCTATAAGCTTCTAATATCTTATTTTTTGAGCTTAATAAGATCTTTTTTGAAAAAATTTACCAAATACTTGATGATATTTTATAAGCTCTTATACATCTTATTTTTAAGAGCCTATAAGCTCACCTAAACACCCTCTAAGTTTCACGGATCATTTCTAACAAAATGTTAAAAAAAAAAAACATGTGGGATAAATTATAAATAGGTAAGTAAACTATTTTCATGTTGTCAAACTTAGTAAGCATGGGCCTGTTATTCAAGTTGGAGTAACTCTGAGAAGAACGTGATTTTTTATCCGAGACAAGTTCAAATTCTCAAAGATAATTGGGAAACAATGTTCCTAACAACAAAGGGGAGAAAAAAACAAAAAAGTGAATTGTTTTCATTGGACCATGCAGGCCCACCCCTCCCCTTTGCTTAGGGTTGTCAATGGGGTGGATTTTAATCCAAATTTGGTGTGAGTCCATTCCGAATTTTAGGATATTTAATCAACTAAAATATTCACTGATATTTGTAATTCGAAATAAATAGATCGGTTATAGAACTAAGCAATCCAAACATTAAAAATGCAAATCCAATAATGTTAATAATTGATATAAATATATATAGATATAGAAACTAATATTTACAAGAAAAATAAATTCAAAACTTATATAATTTGATTTAATTATGCTTATTATCTAATAAACCTAACTGATTATATGTACTAATATCTTTAATATTATCTCCATATAATATGTGATTTTGTACTAACAAATTTTTTTTTTTTTTTTGGTGTATTCTTCCGAATTCAGATTTGGACTCTTGAATCTTTATTAGATCAAATCCGGTAACAAAAATTAAGATCATATATTTTTACTCGAATTTCGATAAAAATTTTATTAATAGGATCCTAATCCGGATCACACAATCCTAAATCCGATCCGTTTACAGCCGTGGCTTTGCTTATCCTCTTTCTTCAATAAGGCCAGATACAATGGCCCGAATTGTTGGACCTCACTCCTTAAGCTCTTTCGGTTTCTTTTCCAGACATTTGTGAGGCTCAATGGGCTTAAGGATAAAAGGGCTGACAAATAATCAGCTCAAAATTTATATGTAAATATTATGTCGATAATACGCAAAAATTGCTTATTACTAAAACATTTATTATGATTTACAGATATATAAAGCTTAAAACTGTAATCCGTATATAAATGCATAAATTAATGTAATTATTTTCAATAGAAGAATATATAATATATCTATCTATCTACACAATATAAAAGAAAAGGCAAAAATAAAAGTTCTCATGCCAAATTCTATAATTACAACTTTATCCTTAAACTACCATTGCCCCCTACTATTTTAAATACCGTCATTTTCACACTATTAATTTCAAATAATATTTAAAAAACTAAATAATGGAAAATTAAGAATATTAATTTATGTACATTGTAACATATATAATATGAATCACAAAAAACCTTAACCGATGAACCCTAATTTAATTAGTTAGAAGGAGGTCCCATAATTATGAAATTATGAGTTCGATTTCTTAACATAAGAATTGAATACATTAATTTTCTCTATCTAAATGAATCATAAAAAATTATGACATTAATACAAAAGGTGACAAAAGTTATATTTTTCACAAAATATCATTCTTTATTGTTTTACCCACCCAAAAAAAAAAATAAAAAAAAATTCATTCTTTATTGTTTTTTTTAAATATATACAGAAATCACATGCAGAATTATCAATATTCTATTAACAAAGATTGAAATTCACAACCAGAAATTAAAATTCAAACAAGGCGGCCAGTGGGATAGGTTAGGCACCGTTCCCAGATTTTACCATGTAATAAATAAGGTGATGAGGTTTGACATTTTAATTAAGAGAATATTTTATAACTGATCTATCTGAAGCCCCTACGATTCAACTGATTATCCCAAAGTTGAGCGGGTGGAGGCCAACAGAGATGGCCGCACATATTCCAGCCCATTCTCCGCTGCCATTCCCTCCTCCACACGCTTCACTCAGCTTCCACTACCTCTACAGCTGCGCGGGTTTCCCTTCCTTTCCCCGTCGCCGCGCGGCCCTTCGCTCCCGCGGTATTTATTGTCAGTTGTCCGATCACCAGACAGCACCTCAAGTAGCAATTCGATCGAGGACAAGTATAATTGATAGGTCGTTGTTGTCTGTGTCGGAGACATGCTCCGAAGATGAGCTCTGGGCCGCCGCCTGTCTCCGCGTCCGGACATTCTACAACTTCAATGAACAGACAGTTGGCATCGAAGTAAGTGTTGTGTTTTAACTCTTTTTACCCAATTTTTGGCTTCAATTAGTCATTTTAAGTCAACGGCGATGTGGGTTTTGATTTAAGTCCCTTTGCGTTTCTAATTCCTGTCAATTTAGCTCTTATGACTTGCTGTCTCCAAGAATATATGATTTGCAGTATAATTATTTGAAGAATTTGATATAAGGGAATGTAGATTTGGGAAAGAACAATGAATGATATTAGTTTGACCTCATTCTCCCCTGTTCATAGCGTGTTTTATTGCAACTTTTATGGTTAATTTGAATCTTCCTATAAAATGTGCATTTCTATCGTGGTATTGTTTTGTAGATGATACTCTTGTTCTGTTAAGAGGTTGCAATAATTTGCCTAATTGTGGAATATAAATTCACATTCTGGAACTTTTCTGGTATAAATCTGATGTTATTTCCTGCTTGTCAAGTTCTATTAGGATCATAAAAGATACTTGGCTGAACGTGAATTCGAAGCAGTAAAAGAACGTGTAGCAGGAAAAAGGAAGGGCTTTAGAAGAGTTTCTTGCATCAATGCCACACTGCCAATTTCATTAGTGTTACCTGTCTCCAGTGAATTGTGTGCTTCTTGCAAAGTAAGCATATTTTCTTTTCTTACCAACGTACAGGAGATTCTTAATTGTTGCTTCCATCTTATATCGAAGTTTAGTCTTATAAACATCTCACGTCTTGTACTGAATTGTGGCATTTGGCTAAATCTAATACCACATAACATTGAATTAACACCTCCTAGTCGGAAATCACTAAAATTCTTGTGGAAATTCTGCTTTGTTTCATAAAGCATCGTTTAACTTTTCTCTGTCGTTCTTTCCAGTTTTCACGAAATGGAGAAAATCGAGTTGTTGTTGGGACACTTGATCTAAATCAGTGCATCAACCTGCCTGATGAAATAGTAGGAATGAAGCCTAAGGTATTTCTAATCATGCAGTCCTTTACATTCAATCTTTTTTATTTTCTTTTTCTTTTGTTGACAAGACAAAAGAATCTTTCTGATACAGGATATTTTAACTATGTCCCTGCGTGTCATTCTTCTGAATTTGAATTTTCGCTTAGTTTATGAAAGCTGAATGACCGTCTGCAAAGTTTGTACTCGACTTTATTCCACTTTAACAGGGAATTGGAGCTGATTTTGCAAGGGCATACATTAGCAATGTATGTGTGGCTAAAGAATTGCATCGAAATGGCATAGGCTACGAGCTCATTGCAGAGTCCAAGAGGGTCGCTGAAGATTGGGGTGAGTTCCTTAGTCAGACACACACGCACGCTTATGACATGTAAAATTTCTAAAATTTTTCTTGCAATAGTGGATGTAATTATATTTCAACATCTTCAATGCGCCGCATTTTCTAGACAGTTGAAGTAGCATGAGTTTTTCTAATGATGTTTTTCAGGAATAAGCGACTTGTATGTTCATGTGGCTGTGGATAATGAACCGGCTAAGAATCTGTACATAAAAAGTGGTTTCACTTTAGAGAGCGATGAACCTGCTTGGCAAGCCAGGTTTCTGGATCGACCTAGAAGGCTTCTTCTTTGGACAGGGCTTCCTTTCACATTGTAGCGTCTCAAATGTTGTCATCGGAACACTTTTATTGGAACATAAGTCTTGTTCACACACTTGTACTATGTTACCTATTGACCTTGATAGATCAAATTTTTTGTTGTTCTGAATAAAACAGAGGTGCGAAAGTATGTAGTCTAACCTTAATTATGAGATAATTGCTGTGTACCTTATGAAAGGGTTGGTTAAGGATCTGTTTTGGAACCTCAGATCTTAGTTGGGAAAGTATTATTTGTTTTTCAAATGGCAATTTTAAATTTTTAATGGTTTTTTTCTTTCCTTTTTTTTTTTTAAAAAAATTATATTTTGTAATTCTTCAATCAAATAAATAAGTAGTTTTATTCTTGAATAAACTAATTTTCAGCGTTCTTCCTTTCTGGCGTAACTTTTATCTGTATTCCCTACGTGTTGAAGTTTGTTACTGTAACATCTCAAAATATAACAAATATAAAAGAGAGAGAGAAGAAGAAGGTTAAAAAAAAAAAAAGAAAAGAAGAACAAGAAGGCTTGAACTCATTCCAATCCATTATTAAAATGTAAATTATAATACTTTAGTATTTTCAAAAAAGTTACTTATATCGAATATTGGCTGAATACCATTTTGCGTGTTCATAATCTAAAACAAGATAAAAAAATCTACACGTCCTACAGTGCATTGAATATACAACCATGGGGATGCTAGGCATAGCTTAGACAAACTTTCTCATATATTTTAGAAAGTACCTGAGTGATGAAAATTTTAATTAAAAACTTTTTCTTTTAAAATATATATACATATATATATAGATATTTGAAAAAAGAGTATTCCTCATTCAAAATGTACAAATATAGTGTACAAATCACACTACTAAAACCAACACAATGATCATGATTTGCCTCTATTTTATCAAAATTATTCTTGAAAGAGCTTATAAAACTGTGAAAATAATATTATTGAAGTTCACATCCTATGATACAAAATCAACAATATGCAACTATTAATGATGCTTTGTAGGAAAAAGACAGACACAAAGACATATCACTGTTGGGCACAAACAACAAAAAGATGAAATTTCAGGGGCTTCAGTTTTTGTAGAATTGTAGCTCATACTTAGTAAACGTAGCAGATAGCATCAACATATGATTTATAGTCATGGACCATGTTCTGTAGCGCTGATCGTCATTCATCATGTCTAGTTTAATAATCCCCTTGTCTGTTGTTAGGACAATAAGGTAGCCTGTTTCAGATTCCCCTGCTTCTGAATCTTTGTATAGCTCCACATGCATGTCTAGGACGATACCTATATGAAGATAAATGCATGTTTGTCAATATTTTGATCATATATATAATGATTTAATTGTCACATCATGCTTGGAATATTTGAAATGAAAATAGATAAACAATTAGATACGTTCAGGTTGGAACTAGATCGAGTAGTAAATCTTAGTCTTGTAAATATGAGTATTTTTCTATTACTCGGGATACAACCACATAAATCTTTCTGTGCTCACTTTTCTATTTGTCTGGTACTACTATGTTGTCAAATTTGTTGGGATGATTTGTGAACTTTGAAAAATCAAATTGCCCCGAAACAGTGATTGGTATAAATTGGAGAAAAGTAGGCATTTATATGAAGTACTTACTTTCCTTTTGTCTCGCAAAGGCATTTAGCAAGTTGAGTTTCTTCATTTTGAGAGCCACCTGTAGAATCCATGAATAAGAGCTTATTTCAGACTGCAAAGAAACTACTTGCTATTTTGAACCAAATTTCTTTTGTCTTGACTTCAATATCCATATGATCATCATCAGAACGAGGAAATATCAATACCTTGCCGTCATTATTAAGAATGACTGTCACTGATCTCAATAAATACCTTCCTGTTTGCCAAAAACAGAATCAGAAACAAAAATAGGCGAAAATGGAGCAAAGGTGAATTTGTGACCTTAAAGATAATTTTTATTTATTTAGGTATTGTCATTTCAATTTGGCTGCAAGCTAATTCTGATATATTCATACCATCTGTTGTCTCAATATTGAGTTCTGCACCTTTAGCCAGAATTAACCTGCATTTCTCAAAGTTGAAATCGACTTCATTATTATCCTCAAGCGGCAAAACTGGAGAGCTCCCATTTAATCTGCTTTTGTATCCTGATCTAGCTTTTAGAGTATCAGCTCCTCTTATTGCTAACATGCAAAGAATTAAAAATCAGCTTACTATAATCCCATAAGCTGTCACACTGTGCAAAAGCTTTCAGATTATAATTTCTAACGCAAGAGAATAGCTCATTACATGTTGCAGCTGCAGCCGTTAATGTGACGATCTCACTAGCACTTGTGCCACCTATAGCTGAACTTATCACACTGCTAAGCTGCTCTCTTTTTGCTCCCATTGCCTCCGCCACTTTTGCACATTGTGCGGCCACTAAAGTGGCTGCAGAAGCAACGGCGGAATCCTTAGTCGCGTTTTTGTCACTATTTTGAGAGTTTTCAGCGGCTATTGCAGCTAAAGCAGCTGCCACTCCAGCTACGGATATTGCTGCGTGCACTTCTGCCTTTTGTAACCTCTGGTCTTCTTTTTGCCGTTGTTTTATTTCTTTCAGCCATTTTTTGATCGAGACATTCTTAAATGGTACAAGTTTCCACGGCATCTGTATTCACATTATGTAGTATATGTTAAAGGCTTATTATTAGAAAGAAATCTTTGTTAGTGCGGACAAGAGCTTACCCATTTTTTCCTGAAGTAGCTGTTGTAGTTGACTTCAGGGTGCATTGCTTGTTGCATCCATATCCATGACTGCAAAAGATTTTGTTACTGCATTATTAAACATGTTGTAATAAATTTGTCGATATCCACAACTTTTTGTTTAGTACCTTGACATCATTGGCTTTCCAAGGAGGAACAAACTTATCTCCATCATCTATCTTTGCGCTCTTATCCATTTTCTGCAAATTTTCAATTATATTTCCGTCATGAAAATTGTATGGGTCGTATGATAATTAACTAGAATTATGGAGATTCTTTGTGAACTTACAGCAGTGGGAGACTTTGCATCATTCTCGAATGTCTTTATTGAGTTGTCTTGAAGAACAAGTGATCGTTCTTGTATCTCAGGTTGCAGAGCCTGAACCGCGAAGTTGCACCAAGCATTCGAAAGAAAATCCATTGTCTCTGGATGTGCCTGAGAGAGTGTTGGCCTGTAGTCGGGATCCGTGATTGTTAGCGCCATGAAGTAGAGAGAAGCTACAAATGTTCCTTAATATAATGATTTGGATTTGGAAGGGATCCTTTGGACAAAGCTTGTGTAGGATTGATGTCCGGGTTGGGTCTAAAGTAACGAAAATGTTTTAGGCTGTCTAGAATATGATATCGCACAAAAGCATTAGGGTCGTTAGGAGGTGATCCAGTAAAGACTCTTTTACAATCAAGTAAGATTCTCATCGGTCTACGACAATAACAAAGAATCGGAAAATTTTCAATAATTATAATATGTGAACCTGGTTATGCTTGACCTCAGATTATTTGTAGAACTTATCATGTGTCAAAACTGATACGGTTTACCTGAATGATTTGAGCTTTATTATCTTCCCATGCAAGATCCTCTCGTGTTTAATTGGATCGGGTCAAGTCGAATTGATTAGACCCGCATCTTGTCTTGTGGACCTTGTTCATCTTGGGGTCCAGCCAACTTAAAGTGAATTTTTGGATAATTTAAATATTAGCCATATCATGCAGTACCATTTTCTCTTACCCTTCCTCCCTAATTAATTATATTGAGCTTTACCACCATATGGTCCATAAGCATATATAAAGTTGTTGAATAAAAGCTGTATAGGGGAAAACAAATTAAAAAATTGGGGAACAAGAGAAGCCTACCCTCATCATTGCAACTCGTTGGATCAGCCCATTTAGTGCTTAACTTTCAATTATATTATCATCTTTGCATGTGTGAAATGAGAACCATGAAAGCCATGGCAAATGAGTGGCAGCTCCTTTATGTCATCTCACCTAAGGCTCCTAAATTAAAAATTAAAAGGGTTAACTGAAAAAAACTCCTTGGATTTTGCGCGTTTCCAATGTATTTCTGCTTCGATGAAGAAAGTGGACCCCCTTTTTTTTTTCCCCCTTCTTTTTAAAGGGGGCTAAATCAACCTGAAAGAGCTATCCCATTTAGTATGTGATGAGATGTCACAGATAAGATAATAAAACTAAGGGATAATCTACGCCCCTTCAGGTTTGATATAATTATCAAAACACTTTTTGAAGTTGGATAATCACCATTACATTTCCTACTGTTTATGCATAGTTAGAATTATACCCCATGAGCTTATACATAATTGCAATTACACCCCCTTGTATAGTGGTCTACTTGTAATGTTTTAGAATTTTTAGGAAGTGTAATTGCGATTATCAGATCTCAAGGATGTTTTGATAATTACGCCAAGCCTCAGCTGGTATTGAGGTAACTGTCCCTAAAACTAACAACTTTAGCCCTTGATGTATTATAAATTTGTTGGTGATACAAGTTACAGGACCCATGAAGCATGAATATACATGTTCTTGCAGATAAGTTGATTTTGTTTGCATAAAGCCTCAATATTCAATGAGAAGCAACACATGCTAGCCACTCATGAGGCATGAAAACTAATTAGGTGCCTAAAGTTTTGCAGACATAAAGAATGGTGTTTTAGCCTTTTAGGCCCCCTTCGTTTCTATGTCTTTAAACTGATATCAGAATTTTTAAGATAATATAAAGTAGCTAGAGCCAGTTAGGTGTATTGGGCCATGTCTCTGCTTATCCGACCTTAAAACAAATTGGTTTGTGTGTGAAAGATAACTCACCATATTCCTTGTGTTCTTAGATAAGCTTAATTTTAGCTTTTTGAGAAGTCTGGAAAATGCTGCAAGCAACTTAATATTGCCCCTGTGCCCTAAAAAGTTAATTCTTTTGTCTGGGGGGTACTTTAGGAACAATGGAAGTTTTAAGCTGGAAAAAATTATTGTGTGGAAGTTTTAAGCTTTTACCAGTTTGTCCATCCAAACATGCTCATAATCTAAGTCTAGAAAGCTTAACGAATGAAGCCTTGCATTGATGGGAAATATCCAATGTACTATCGCAAGCACAGAGTAAGCCTTTAGCCCACCACTGGGAAAAGAAAGTAGGTGTGTATCATTTAAATAAGATTATCATATACATCTAAAGTAAAGTTATACTTGATTACCCTCTTAATAAACAATTTAAATGAAGATGAGCTTTTTTGAGTGTAATGATTTTGGACAAAGGAGAAAAGGGTTTTCTATCGCTAGGTGTTATTGTTTGAAATTGTCAGCAAGATCATGGATTAGCTTTTTCATAATTGATTTGAGGGCTCTTTAGTGACATAAAATATTCGAAATGATCATTAAGCTCATGTGATAAGACATTATTAAGGTTTTATTGATGATTTTTTATTAGTTGATGTAATGAAGATGGTTACTTGTTTAAAACCTAATTTAGGAAAGAGAAAAGGAGGAGGGAAATACTTAAGTGGTTGAAAGGTAAATAGAATAAAATATTTTAGTAATTAGTATTGCGAGTTCAATGAACAGTGAAGCTTAATTAAAAAGGATAAGGTACTTACACCGGATAATATATTGCTCTAAGGAAGCGTAAAGCGTGAATTGGTACGAGAATATTCCTGCTGATAATCATGTGGTTATGGCTGTGAAGTTTTCAAGCTACTTCACATTCATTATAAAAATTTCTGACCAATAGAATTGAAAAGTCGCTTAATCTTTCGTCATTTTAGCAATTATTTATAACTGCTGAGATCCACTTTTGTTTGAACTTAGAGGGCGCTTAGATGAGTTTGTAAGCTCTTCAAATCATCTTTAAAATGTTACAAAGTAATTGGTAAAATTTTTTGGGGGAAAAAAAAAATCTTATTATCTTTGAATGTAACATGTTGAGATCCTATAAACCTTTCTTTTAATTTTTTTTTTTTTTTTAAAATGTAAAAATTTTCTAACTTATCTTTTATCTTAATAGCACTTTCCATTTCACAATATTGGTTACAAATTGGTATTACTAACATTTGATTAGCTTAAAGATCTATTTAATCCAAACACTTCTCTTATTTTTAAAACATGACTTGTTATCTTATAAGTTTCAAAAACATCTTATAAGATGTAAAAATTTATAACATATTTTAAATATACTTAACCAAACAACTTATTAAAACAACGTTTGGAGTATGAGTTATAACTGAATAAAATCCACACTTGACTCACTATAAATGGGTCGTAGACTCATAGTAGCCGTTACAAATTCTGCGGGGGACCTGTTATGGATTTGGGTTAGGTAAAATAGAACTCCTGTTTAGACAGCGTAAAATAGGTAACTGACATCCATGGCAACTACAAAACATTATACTAGTCACCGATTATTATATATTATAGATGATTAATACATCCCATCATCCAACACATGATGAAGAGGTAAATAATATTTGAAAATTAAGTATAATTACAGACCAAAAAAAGAAGGGGAAAAAAAATTAAGACCCTAAACTGCACGCTGATAAAAAAACCTCCAAACGATAATGTAACAGAAAAAGCAGGATTTATTTTATAAAACCTCATTGTGAAACCGCCGTGTAGCGCAAAATATATCTCGTTCACCCTATCCCCGCTTTAATAAAAATAAGATCATGAACTCTCTAAGGTGCCGTACCACATCTGCAGCCTCTTTTGTGTTTTTTGAAAAACATGAAAGAATATTATAACATATTCTATTCCCGAGGAGATTTTATGCTATATGGCATTTTCAAATGAAAATTTTATGCAATTTACCTATGAAAAATATTCCTAAATAGAGTTAAACCCATAATCTCTAGAATAATGTCACGAGATTTAACTTTAACCGCAAGATTTTTAAAAGTTTTTAAAATTCTAAATGACTTGTAAATTACCGAAGTTGTGATTGGAAAATGGGCCATTTAAACTAAGAAATTATGTTAGATATTTAAACTCAGAAATTATTTCGAACACCTAGCGGCGCAAGTAACCCTAACTCGTTCTGTTCTTTTCTTTCTATTTTGTTTTCATGTGTGCTGCACAAGTGTCCTAAATACAAAACCCAAGGACTAGGGTGGTATAACGGGTCGGATTTAGGTTGAATTCAAATCCAATTAAGATTAATAAAATTTATATTCGTATCTAAATCGAATGTCGTAAGACTTTTACTTTTGTCATTGGATTCAGAGATAAAGGTCCAGAAGTTCGATTCCCAATTCGAAAAATATGAAGTATGCATGTGTATATTTGTGCTTTTACATTTTTCATAAAAATAACATATATTATTCATACAAATAACTAATATTACTCGATTTGAATTGTGCTGCTTAATTTCATATTCAATTTATTTATTTCGAGTTACAAATATTTATAATCCAATCTTGCTTAATTTCATATTTAATATATTTTGTTTTGAATTATAAATATTCAATTTATTTATTTCGAGTTACAAATATTTATAATCCAATCTTGCTTAATTTCATATTTAATATATTTTGTTTTGAATTATAAATATTTATAGCTCAATCAAATGTTTTAATCAATTAAAATCCTAATTGGAATCCGCTTAGGCCCATCCATGCATTAACATTTCGTCAAACGGGCCTAAACAAAATATTTTCAGTCCGGCCCAAGTCCCCAATCAATCTAATTCAAACGATACATATAGGTGGCGTTCTTATCTACCAACAGGTGTCCTGTCTCCACATTGTAACCGGCGAACTTTGCCACATGATACCATCGGACAATATTTGCTTCATAATCCATCTACCATCCATATGAAAAAATTCGACATCGACCATTCTCAAGAAAGACAAGTATTGAGACATCTTAATTCACAGATTCATCTCGACGAGATATATAATCCATTAATCCCTTAATACAATCAGGCAAGAAATCCCACTAAATCTAACTCTAAACTGAATTAATACCATAAACAACTCAGAAGAACAAATGAAGCTGTTGATGCTGTCACTGGGGCCTTCTAAACAAAAGAAGCATGTTGTAATTAAGTGTACTTCATCCACTTTTTGTTGTATATGGGGCCTTCTTTGGATTACTCCTTTCCAATCTGGGGCTTCTCCTCCACAGCCTTTTCGGTGGCTGGTTCTTTCTCGCTTCTTCTATAGTCAATTCAACATATTTAAGAGTCGGAAAAAATTCGATAAATTTAAATTTAAGACATATATATTTAGTATATTGCATTAATAATTACCTCGTGGGACAGACGAGGGGCGAGTGTTTTGGTGAACTACGTGCTTTACTGTTTCTTTGTGCAGCAGAATGTGTTCAACAGCAAATTGCCTCATGGAATTATAACTATCCCTATGCCCAATCTCTCTCACTCTGTTCACCGTATTGTCCTCCTGTCCTTTTGCTGTTCCCTCTGTCCTAATAGTTTCCCCCGTTC
Source organism: Handroanthus guayacan (assembly GCA_014898755.1). Lineage (NCBI taxonomy): Eukaryota > Viridiplantae > Streptophyta > Magnoliopsida > Lamiales > Bignoniaceae > Handroanthus > Handroanthus guayacan. The sequence goes on along the minus strand of JACFYI010003566.1, from coordinate 926,510 downwards.
TTGTTTCTATCTTACCTGCGATATACGCTACAAAAACATCTAAGCTAGGCCAAATAATTTTAGTGACGACACGAAAATTGTCACATCATCAACTTTCATTTTGTCGAAATGAATAAATTTTATTTTATACAATACGTACCTTAGTAATGACTAAATTAGTATGTTTTTTTATTATTTAACCCTAACAATTAGTTGTAGACAGATGTATGATGTCGACGTGGCATGACAACATACGATTTTTAGGTAACCAATTTCATATTATTAACTAGATATATTGACACTGATTTCCTTTTCCTCATCGATATAGGTTGACAGACATTGTAAGCACAGGACCATGGGGAAAAAAAAGATTGTCTTGTAAGAAAGCGTAATTATACGTACCTATAGGAGGACTTGGACTAACATGAACAGAATCCATAACCAATGGAGCATACATATAGCAATCACACTTCAAATAGTCCTCGACATTCTCCACCAACTTCCTCTGTTTTTCCTTGATGGGTTCACAGGAAACTTCACCTGCCAACCCAAAATTCAGAATTAAAAACATGAAATTTAATTGGAAAAAAAAAAAAAGAAGAAGGAGAAGAGTAGTTACTTCTTACCGAAAGAAGCAGGGGAAGATGGGACATAAGAGTGAGGACAAACGAGAGGGGCAAACATGTAGGTGTCTGAATTCATGTAATTGATGATTTTCTTGAGTACTGCTTTCAGTTTTTGCCTTTTGGTTCTGTGTCTGATGGGCTGCTTCTTGTGAAGCGCAAAAGAGAGAACTTTCTTCACCATTGTCCTCTGTTCCAATATGGACTGAGAAAAAATGACAGAAGGCAATAGGGGAAGGGGAATTGAGATAGACGTGGGGTTTTCTGGAATTTGAGAGGAGTTATGGATAGGTGTTAAGCTGCAGAAGGCGACACGTGGTGCTGCCCAGAGACAACTGGCGGGGTAAGCAAGATCCGATTTTGCATTGTGCACTTCAGTTTATTTAATTTTGGATAATTACCTTGATACCCAAGAGATTTGACATAATTAAAAAGAATATCTTAAAATTTTGATTAATTATCATCACACCCTTTATGAGTACTAGCGATCATTGCGTGTACATATAGTAATTGAAATACGGTTGACGCATATGCATTTATTATACAATATAGGTGTAATATAATTTCTTAACAATAAGTTATTATTGGTTGTACACTGAAAGTTTGTCGAACAATGCTTGAACTGTTTTCTGTCATATTGAAATGTCAATGAAGTATCAATATTTTTCATACTCATTAAAAGAAAAAAAAAATAGTTGCTTTACTATCAACATAACATGAGTGATAATTAACTGTTTTGATTATAAAATTGTTAGGATGAGAATACTTTTATATTTTTGGTAGATAAATCGATGAAATGTAATAATTTAAATTATCAATATCTTTTAGATAGATTATTGCAAAATTTTAATTTAGTCCTAATTTCTCAAGAAAATAAATTTACCTAGTTTTTCAATCACAAATGAGATGTAAAAACAATTAATAACTAAGGAACAACATTCAATTTTTATGAGACGAAAAAATTAAAGAATAGCGGTGAGTTGGTCAACCACTTGAATAAATTAATAAATATTAACCACAACATAAGCATACATGCGTTTTGATTTGCATTTGGTTCTCGAGCATTTGATTTGCAGATAAATATTGGTTGTACACTAAAAGTTTGTCGAACAATGCTTGAATTGTCTTCTGTCATACTAAAATGTCAATGAAGTATTAATATTTTCCATATTCATTAAAAGAAAAAGAAAAACAGTTTCTTTACTATTAACATAACATGCATAATAATTAATTGTTTCAACAATGCTACTTTTACCATCTTATTGATTGGAATACTATAAATAGACCTATTCATGGCTGATCGGATCTATCAGAAATATTACACATCTTTTGCTAAATTTTTCATTAGCTAAATTAACCATAGAGAGTGTTATCATGATTTCACAAATTACAGAATTACTTTTGTAATGATATCAAACAACAATTAGATTATTATTCCTTGATTTCAAGAAAAGTGACATTTCGACCGTTTTTCAAAACTATATCTACTCCAACCAATCAAATATTGCGATTCGAATGATATTTCTCTCAACAGACAAAAAAGCGGTTGTCTATAGTGAATATTGACAGTGGAAAGGGAATTTGTAGTTGGTTAAGAAGATAACTTTGACAAGGAGAGGAGCAGATTCTGCAAGTACACGACGAGTTATTGATGGCAACATACGTGAACCGTTGCCTGTTGGTGGTTGATGATTGTGACATGTAGATTCACATCCTATACATACATGATTTCATGATAAAATGATGTTAAAATTTACATCAATTAAGGTTCGTTTGTTTTGTTTTTGTAACTGTAGGAATTTGTAGATCCAACAATGTCCACTGTCCAAAATAATTTCTTCATGTTAGTATTCATAAGAACTGATGCATAGAGCTGAATCAATGTACAAATAGGATTGAACAGAATCAACTCTAGAGAAAATTCTCTCTGAACTTAACTCAAATGATATTGTAACACAAACAAATCTGAACTGTCGCTTAGCTCTTAGAAATGGACTGTATGAATTTGAATAAGAGACAGAATATTGTTGTTTAATCATGGGATAAAGATATTCCAACAATCTAAGATTTCATCTGACAGTATTTGTGACCGGCTTCAGACCATGTTTCAATGCAGCTTCCCACACTAGATCAATTTTGTCCACGTCTATAGCCCCAACTTCATGGTGAGTCCAACCTTCCAAAGAATGGACAACCCCACCTGCATGGCAAGCATGGACTACTCCTCTGTCCATTGTGTACTGCACGAAAACGAAAAATCAAGAAATGAGAGGGTTTTGAAGAATATTGGGTATACTTCTTATGATGTTAAAGAAGGGATAACTACCTCGACACGCGCTGAAGTTTGGCCTAATTATAGAAACACTAAAGAAATTACAATAACATTTCCCGCCATTAGCTCACCTAATGGAGTGTGTTAAGCTGCATAAGTTACACAACCTAATGGTAACGTTACACAAACTCAGGTAAGTTTTTCCTTTGTTAAACTACAAGAGGTATTTTTGTAATTAGACAAATGTTAGAAAATGTCGAGGTAGTTATCTGTTTAAAGAAAATAGGAGAAGATGGGCTTACTTCACAAGATCCTAGCCCTTCGACATCTTCTGGTAATTTCATGGCAGCAAGATCACCATATGTGCAGTCCCTTCTAAATTGCAGTATTGGCGGAACTACAAACTGATGAAAATGAGCTCCAGATGGAGCGAAATTTTGCTCTCTTGGCGTGATCCACTTTCCTACTATCCATGTCTATGATAAACCAATAAAAATTCGAATCAGAACCCCATAAATTTCTGATTGAAAAATTAACATATTCAGACAATTTTTTCAGAATCACTCAGATTTTACCATTTGCTGTTTCTTAATGCAAAAATAACGTCATACCTTACAGTTTTGTGCTGCTTGGTACTTTGTCACTTGGACAAGATACTTCTGATAGTCAACTGGTGCTTCTTTCTGAATCTTTCTAAATCTTTCAGTTGACAGAGTTAGCATCTGCATGATGATATATATATCACATTTACAATCTTTCGACATTACTAATAAGTACGAGCAGCAGATTCTCCAGAACTTAATTGAATATGTAGCAATATCGACTTACCAAAACTCGGACTCCTTTTCTGCAAAGATAAAGAGCAATAGCTCTTCCGAGTTTGGAAGTTGCTCCAGTCAAAAATACTTCAGTTACGTCCTTAGGAATCTCATTAAGAATCACGGCTGCTGTTAAGGTATTGCCATGTACCACGCGAACTTTAAGATTTGGATGTTTGTTCACAAAGAGTGTCCCACCTCCATTCAAAGCCTCATTCTGCATTGACATACAAAATATTGTTACTCTAAGAGAGATGGATGTAAGAAAAAGACAGAGAGAACACAGGTCGGACAGTAACCTTATTTAGAGCAGCAAGGCTAATAACCTTAACTCCCAATCGGTTAGCTCTAAGAATAGCTTCTTCTATGCGTTTATTGATTCCTTCCGCAGCAAACGGCAAGAAATACTGCACGATATATGCACAAACATTAATCAACTTCAACAATGGCTAAATTTTCATGTTCAGACGAAAACTTATTACAGTTACAGACCTGAAAACCAAACCGGGGAACAGCCCATGTTTGGTGTAGCCGATCCCTAAGGTTGTAGGATGAGATCAAGAAAGTTTTGGACTTAGCCCACATCAGTAGCATCACGACGAAAGATATTGGCAAAAATGGTAGCAGGTAAATTCTTGTGTAGTATGGTAAGGATGCTACTGATCTGTTCACAAAGGGTGCATGCATAGCAGATGACATGTCCACTACGTGGGCTAGGAATACAAAATCTGGAACCCTCCCATTTTTACCTGCATTTTCAAGAATGTGAGTGTTAAATTATCATACATTTTTTTTGGGGGGAAAATCAGATCAATCCATATTTTCATTCGCCATTTCTACTCTAGACTTTGTTCTATCAACCAAAAGTTCAGAGACTTATAATTCACAATATTGTTTCCAATTAAGTTGGAATAATTCGAGGGTGTGTTGGTGCTGCTTCTACATTGGAAATAAGTGATTTTTAGTTAAAGAAGTTGTGAAATGAGTAGCAAGAGTAATAAAAATTGAAAAGTTTGCAACTACAGGCCTGGTGTTTGAATAAATCAGTGATTATCCACCGTTTTAATATCTTAAGTTACTATCTTGCCCACAAAAATGGGACAAGCCAGGTGTTTGAATAAATAAGTGATTATCCACTGTTCTAATATCTTAAATTACTATCTTGCCCCCCAAAAAAATAGTATTCCGGCACTTTATCCAATGATACAATAAGGATAATATAGTATTTTCGTCTAACCTTTTGCCAAAAGAGATGAAGTAGAATGTGAAATCATCTCTTTACGTGTTTTAATATTCTAGTGGATATTAACTTAAATTCTCTACAGCATAACTTTAGCAAACACTTTCAAAAACACTTTTCAATAACTAAAAGTTGAAAAGTCATAGCAAAAGCATTGCCAATCAACATCTACATATCATTTGGATCTTTGAATAGCTGACCTGAATCTAAACAATTTTTCTTGTGTAGATCCCATGATTTTCTGTTCAATGTTTTCCCTAATGCATCGAAAAGAGGCATGAAAAGGCAGTAATTGGTGTCCATTTCAGCATGATGCAGGCTGTGGTACCTGCATAGTCATATACATACCAGAAAACATCAATGTCAGAATTGAAAGAGAAAGTTAAGTAGTTCAAGAGCAGTTGCTAACTGCTTTCTTTACTACAGAACTACATATAAGGACCACTCTTGACTTTTGGTAGGTACTCACATTATTATTCTGGGTGGGCAACAAATTGCTCGGCATATTTTAAAGGTGGTTGGCTTAAAACTTCACAAAGGTAGTCCACAGGATTATGTTCATTCTAGAGAAAACTTTCCCATATATATAGTTGAACAAAGTTTTATCGCTTTATTGAAGATTTAATTAGATTACTCTAAAAGAATTTATATAATTAAGACCAAATGACCAAGGTCTATGTTTTATATGTTTTAGATTTGTCACAAAGATTAGTTAGTTATATTGATGACATATATATTTGGAAAAATCCACTTACGTTGGAGTGTAGAGTATATATCTGAGAAACGGGATCGCATCAAATATCTGATGGGGAATGATTTCAACATTGGAATGGCCTAAGCATCTCAATAAATCGAAAACCAATACATAGCTGTAGATCAAGCTTATTGATCCATGACCAACCAAAAACGAACCGATTATCGGTACTCCAATCACTACAGTCAGCAAAAGATGTTCCAAAAATGTAGCATGTCCAGCTGCAAAAACAACCAAAATAATTCATCTGGACACTGAACTAATAATTGACTGCAAGAATGAGTAGACAGTAACAAGGTTGCCAGAAAGTTGAATTTTGATTCATAGTATTAAATGCCCTTTACCTGTATACGCTTGTGGTACAGCTGATGAATGGTGGAGAAAATGGTAATTTGTGAAAAGATAATTTCCATGGAAGCATTTATGTATGCTGTAGAAAAGGGGCTCTGAAATTGCTACATGAAGCACTATTGCTGCTGTAATGCCCTTTTTGTTCCACAGAGGAAGAGTTTTAAACGTTGGAAAAAAATACAACACCAAAGCAGCCACAATAGCTTGAAGTAAAACAAAATTATCCCTGATTCAAACAAAAAATTACTGAATCATGACAAAGCAGTAAATACAAAGCAATATTTAATTTTGTGCAATAAAATAGTAAGATTCACGGGTATTTTCATGGGCTGTGATAAAGAAAGAAGATTACCAATGCCATTCTTTGTCAATCTGTTTAAAATCAACTCCTTTCTTGACAATCCTACGATTCCGAGTGAGAAAGAGCATGTTGCTGTAAGAAGTCCAACATTGGTACATTAAAAGTCTGAGCATACATATGATGAAGATATGAAGGCACCAGCTGTCTTTCAAGGATTGTTCTTGATATCGTGAATACATAGCTTTGCCCAGAAAAAGCCCATAAAAGACAACCTATTACAAAGACAAGAGAACACTTTTGAGTACAAATTTCCGTAGTAAAAAACTATGATCTTTTTTGTTGTAGCTAATGTACCTTGCGACTTCCTAAGACTTCCCATGGAAAAGAAAACAAGGGTGCTCCCATTTTGCAGAGGATCAAGAAACTTCTGCCTCTATTTCTTGTATATGATCCTCACGAAAAATAGTTCGATTTCTTGGAGAAAGAAAGGTTTTTTAATCTCTGGTAGTATTTAGTAAGGCTGAAACTGAGGCATTTAATCCTACAACAATGCGCCTACTTATAAAGTCGGAAGGATTACAACTAATAACAAGTTGCTAGACTTACAGGCCCATAATTCGTCCCTGTCACTATTTCTAATAATATGAAATTTTTTTCAAACACCCCACAAGTTTCTTTCTTTCTTTTCTTTTCTTTTTTTTTTTTTTTCCTCGTGCATGTGTACATATTGCAGGGTGGGCAGCAGCATTTAATGATCCCAATTGGGCAATGGTTGGCAACAGAGACTTGAATAACTCGTCATTGGGTGTAGCTGATTCAGGGGTAGAATTGGAAGTCAAATAATGCCAAGATAATAACTTGGAAGAAGATAGGGATATAATTAGCTGGAATTTTGATGCATTTAATTCTCCCAACAATACACAGCCAGTAGTTATGCTTAAGAGCAAATAACTAATCCAGGCCGACTCCAGGTTTCACTTTGTAAAATTGTTGCCCACATTTATGAGCTTCTTTTCAAACGCCCTCACCGCCTTCTTTTGTTAACGGAAAAATTTATTATGAATTTACTGAAATATGTTATTATAACATAATCTCACGATGGATGTTGTGTTGTCACAGTTAGCTTTATGATAGAGTTAAAGTCTATCACATGATTTACCATTATGATAGAATTTTTTTCACAAATCCGAAAATGAATATATAAATTTATTACAAATTTATCACACTTTTCATCATTTTACACAGATTTTGCTCATTTATAATATCCACATTACAAAATCATTACAAATATTATCTATCTGTAATGAAATCATATTCATCCCAAATATTTATACCGTTTCTTAACTTTCACCCGAACCAATCCACCACCCTCCGACCTCACCCCGCCACAGAATTATTATTTTTTCAAAGAAACTATTTCCTCATATTAATATTTTTGGTAAATAGTGTTCATATGATGATATATGCACTTTATTTATCACAATTCCACAAATCGCGTGTTTAGTGTTACACAATTTTCCCATCTTAGAGCAGCAAAAATTCTCATTTTATCCAAATTTTTTTTTTTTAAAAAAAAAAATCAACAGATACTATTTCTCTTATGATGGAATTTGGAGTAAATTAGGTGTTTTTTTTAACGTAACATCTAGAAAATTAGGTAGCTTTTGATCATAAACTCATAATTATGAATAAGTAATTATGGAGAAAAGATACAAAATTGGTTCATAATGGGTCATGTGATGGCTTTACTTGAAACAGTTAATTTATCTGTACCTATGCTAAACGTAGCAGGGACTACTTCATTTCCCTCTTTTCCTCCATTATTTACCTCATTTTCTTTTTATTGCAAAGCTTGTCCTTGCTGCTGACATTTCTTGTTTTGCCCATTGCTTCAAAACTTTCCTTTATTTAATATTATTTTTTTGAAAATTCAGATATCAATGAGGTATAAAATTGTTAATAGCTCCAAATGCGTCACGAGGACTGTGGTACTAACATGGTATAATATGAATAATATGGGATAGCAAAATCTATGCTTAATTGTCTAAACCAAAATATTGCATTATTTCCTAATTACAGAAAACTATAGGTAATTATTGCACAAAAACAAGAAATTGTACCTCAATCTTTCCCTTTTGTACGGGAAATAAAGAAGAAATAGTTTTCACTTTTGATGAACATAGGCAGTAATGTCTGTCCTCTGTTCCCCTCTTATATACAAGCATAATTGCCTCAACACCCCTTGAAATTTGATTTAATTATAGAAATATTTCACGTGCTTAAAGAATTACAATAACGCCCTTGTCATTGTAACAGGGGATTTAATTGTAATATTAATTTAGATTTTTGAGAAGTTTAATTGCAGTGTTACCCAAATCTTGTTACATTTTTCGTTAAATAAATTAACGATTGTTCTTATAATTCTTTGAATTATCTAAATATTTTTATAATTAA
>JACFYI010003566.1:865894-881889 GCA_014898755.1 Handroanthus guayacan | reverse complement strand
TTTTTTTTTTTTTTTTGGGTTAAATAATACGTGTGTCTGCTTATATGTAAAAATTATATGTGAAAAAGGCTTTTCGAATAATTTTTCACTATAGAGAAGCATATATAGGGCTGTCTTTGGTGATGAATTTGATTTGAAGCCGATCTAGATTCAGTCCAATTTATAAGATTGTTAATCAATAAAAGTATTCGATAGATCAATTTTAATTTTAAAAATCTATAATTCAAAATAAGTATCCAATATGAAATCAAGTAATTTAGTTTGTTAAAAATTCTTATCCAAATTTAGGTAATAATATTTTGTAATTCAATTGATAATTGTATATAAAGTAAAAGAGAAATATTTAATCAGCTAGAATACATAGAGCATATGCATTGGTCAGATTTGATTATATATGTTACTAATCAACTTTAATTTTGAATAATAATGATTTGACCCAAATCCAATCCAACGATAACCCTAGAGAGACATCCTTAGCATGTTGGGTTTTTTTTTTTTTTTTTTTCTGATAAATTCCTAAGCATGTTGGGTTGTTTTAACTTTTTCTTTCTTTCTTTCTGTCTTTCTTTCTCTGTCTCTCTTTTTTTTTTATGTGTGTGTTTTTTTTGAGCAAGTTTTAACTTGTTCAGTTAGGTAAACTTTTACTTAATAAAATTGCTTGGACATGGGCCCATGAAATTTGGGGCTAGATATAGTGGGCTTGATTTCGAATCTAGTCCGTTTCTACAGCCCATAACTAGTCAAAAACCAAATTAGAAAAATTCGAATTCAGTCCCGATTGTCAATTTTCTATGTAAATCCGATCCAAAATCCTCCCGGATCCAGTAAATAATAATTGTATTAAAAATTAAAAAATATATAAATAATTTTAATGATTAAAATACCCCAATAGATATAATAATTCTAAATTGTTAATTATAACATCACATGTATTATATTCCGTTTAAAAAGTTTTTAGTAAAACTATAAATATGAGTTTATTATTTTAATGAAAAATATTATTAATAAAAATGTTTTTTTATTAATCGAATTGCTTAATTTCATGGCCAATCTACCTGTTTCATATTACAAATATTTATAATAGAATTCAAGCCGTCAAATATTTTAACTAGTTAAACATCGTAAAATTCGGATCCGCTCCATTACGCCTATGCAATATTAATTTTCTTAAGTAGCCCATTTTCAAAATAAGCACTTGATCATATGTGTCAAACATGGTTACCATGGAAAATTGAGTGAAGAATATAACACGGTTTATCCACATTTGGTCTCTGATCATTCTTCCAAAAACATAAAAGAGGAGGTAGAAATTCTTAGAAATTGCCTCAAGACAACTCTTGACTTTGTCAAAGTCATTACAATTGCATACATTTTCTTCCCATGTAGACTTGACCCAGTATAACACTACACCAAGACCAAACGCCCCTCAAAAAAAGTCATATAAATAGCTGATACATCTTTAGCTCAGCCCTGTAAATTAACCCACCATGGATTTCTACAAGTTCTTCGATTTTCTACTGATTCTCAAAGAATCCATCAAACTCGTTATAAAAAATGGAAAACTCGTGCTTCTCCTAACCACGCTTTCCCTACTTTTCTATTCAATCTTCTTCCTGATTTTCGACTTCTCTTCATCTTCCCTTTTGCGCGACATGCTTGCTAAAGAATCCTTAATCCCGATTTCAACCCCCCATACCGCTGATTTCACTAACCGCTTCTCTGGGATTGAGGACAAATCCCCTTATGTCCGAATTATCTACGTCTCCTTTGTGCTTTCTTACTTCTTCATCACATTTCTCTCTACGGTGGCTTTAATCCTAGTATCATCCGATTCTTACAATAGCAACGCTTTATCCTTAAAAGGGTCGTTTTTTAGCATAGTGAAACCTTTTACAAGGGCGTTTTTCACAGGCTTTTACACCACCATTTTCGTTATAGGCTATGTTTTCTTGGTCATATTAATGGCGGCCACTGTTTTCATGTCCTTAGAACTTAATTATTTTTCAATGATCGACTACGCTGTCTTAGTCGTTATAGCTTCTTACATTTTCTATCTCTATTTAAGCAGTGTTTGGATTATGAGCATAGTGGTTTCAGTGGTTGAAGAGGAGAGTAGTGGGGTTGAGGCATTGGGAAAATCTGCAAAAATAATGAAGGGACAGAAAATTAATGGGTTTTTGCTGAATATTGTGTTAAATCTGGTTTCTTTGGCTGTGTATTTATGTTCAAAGATGATAAGCGGCGAGAAATATTGGGTATCGGACAAGAAGATTACTGTGTTGGTTTTGGCGAATGGGTCTTGTTTGGTGAAGATTTTCACGTTTGTGGCGTACACTGTTATGTACTACAGAGGAAAGGAGAGGCGTGGTCAAGAAATTGAAGTGAATTTGAGCAATTTTGAGTATGCCAAACTAGGCACTACTCCTCTTATTAATGGTGTTTCAGTACTTGAAAATGTTTGTACATATAAGTAATTATTATTAGATCCTTGAATTATATGTGTGTGTATGTGTGTGAAATTTATTAAATAAATTGCCCCATAGTGAAGTGAAGAAAGTGGTACGAAAAGTAATAAACATTTTCTACCAGTTAAATTTTTTGTTCTCTATTTATAGACTTGTTGACTAGGGTAGCCTAGGAATGGTAATTTGGCCCCGACCCACGGGTACCAATCCCGCAGGGGTGGGTTTAAAACCCGCCCCGCAGAAGGGTGGGGCGAGTGTAGGTTTTGTTCATCTGCTGGGCAGGGCAGGTGCGGGTTTATATAAAACCCGTCCCACCCCGCCCCACTATATATATATATATATTTTATAAAATATATATTATATATATCATAAAACAGTTTATATATTATATATAATATAAAAAAATTACTAAAAGACAAATCCAAAAATAGCACTCTTTCAAAATATTTCATGTATATTTTATTTTGAAAATATATTTTTTAAATAACTTTATATGGTTTTGTAGTAATTTTTATTAATTATTAATTTTAGAAGAAAATGTGTGGGTAGGGGCGGGGCGAGTGCCGGTTCTGGGGTTCAGAACCCGCGGGGCGGAGCGGGACGAGTTTTCAGAGTTTCAAATTCCTGCGAGGCGGGTGCGAGTAGGGGGAAAACTCGCCCCATTGCCATCCCTAGAGCAGCCCCCTGGCCTGATAACCTTTTTTGACTAGGTTATGCTCTAGCATACCTCTAGAATTCTTGTTTATTAATGAGTTTGAAGGATTCTGATTTCTTGCAAGCTGCTATTTAAATTCAATCATCAGTATTAATTAAATTGAATGCATAATATAAAGATTTATCATATCCACTACTCTATTTTCATATTTTGTCCATTTTGACTTCTAACTTGACGGAATTATACGTCTGCTGTAAATTTTGATAATTTATTGTGTGAAAATAATTGGCCATTTAACTCAACGTCAAAATATTTTTGATCTAAAAGTTATTTTACAAAATACTTATAGCTAATGCGTACTTGATATAAAGGTGGGATTTCGACGAACAATTGTTTGTCAATATTCAAGTGGATATATAAGGAGATATATATAATTTAAGTTATTGAATATTGCATACCAACGTGATAGAATTTAAAATATTCATATTACCATGTTATGCAATGAACTCACAACTTTATGTAATATTTATCAACTTTGTGGTGGATCTTGGATAATGAGATGCATCATGGGGCATTTAGCATATCTGATATATATATATATATATATATAAACAAAATATTATTTGCTAAAAAAAGTAAAAGAAAAATATTTAATTGGTCGAAATTTTTGGGCTAAAATTTTTCAAAAATGGGCCTCAGAAGTCTGGTGTTAAATATAGTGGACTTTTATCACCGAGACCATGGATCTAATCTGTTATTTTACAGCCCATGATTAGTCAATATCCATTAGGCGACATTGATTTTGTAATGTTGCCCGGTCTTTTCTTTGGAGAATGGATTATATTTAATCGAAAAATCATTAATACATTAATATATTCAAAAATAAAAACACATAAATTAACACAAAAAAAAAACATTCAAACTACCATCAGTTGGAAAAACAATCCTTTAGGCTCCACTAGTAGTGACAATTGAACTGGAGACCTCCATTTTATAAGTAGGACAATAACTCATCAGATAAAGTAGTGCATTTTTCCAACGGCAAAATTGCAAACTCGGTCCACTAATTATGGCCCACTGGCAAAATTGGACATTTATTATTCTGGCTGACAATTTTATCCAATAACTTTGAAAATCTGGCAATTTGAGTCCAATTTGAGCCTAATTCAGCCCAATTGCTAGTCCGATCCTACATGGCTTCATAATTTACATTTAAGCACTACGTCATAAATACACGCCAAGTGTTAAAAAAAAATTTCTTATGAAAATATATGATTGTGGATACGATACACTAGACAATGCATCCAAATGGAGTTGGAAATAAAACGGGGAATTGGAGTAGAAGATCCAAAGTCCCCATTTTCAAAATAAGCAATTGATCAATATCCGTTAAATATCCATATAATGAAATAGTCAAACTAGATAAATTTTTCATATATTAGAAAATAATTTGGACTCTAAACTTTTCCTCTTCCTTCTTCTTGTTTTTTTTTTTTCTGGAGTGGCTTACGAAGGCTGAACCTTTTATGTGTAGGCCTTGTAAACCCACCTCCTAAATTAAAAAATTCACATGTTTTATAGCCTCTCAAAATTTATTAAAATATTTTAAAAACTTATAACTTAGCCAAAAACTCTCTATATTTCCACTAAAAAATAAATAAAATCTCTAAATAAAAAATTGGCCTAACTGAAGTTTATTTTTAGTATGTCTTAAGCATCTTTTTGTTACGAGACTTTACATATTCCTTCAAGTGAAAGCAAAGTTATGGCCATATATATATATGCATATGATATTTTTTAGGTAAAGAAGAAGTGAACCAAGCCATGTGTAAAGTGTTTCCATTTCTCAACCTTATTAATTATATTATGTTCTTGTTCATTGGCAACGTCTGCCAAGAATGGGGTGGAAGGTGCCTGCCCCTTCCACAAGGCTAAGGTTGGACTTTTAATTTTATAACATGAAAACATAAAAAAGTAAAATGTAAAACACCAAAATTTTATAATCTTTTTAGGTTTTTTTCTTTTTTTTTTCCTCCCCTGCAAAGAGTCCATATCGATCCAACCCATCAACCCGATCAAGACTCATCGTCAGCTCTTGGAGAATAGGATACCATATGGGATATTTGGAATTGTTTATATATAAATCAAGATCGATATTATTATTTACATGTAAACAATTAGAAAAATTTACCAATATTTTTTTCTTCTTATGTTGGACTTATTTACCCTTCAACTATTTCATCCTCTCTTGGTATTGGACTAATTTGAACATAGGAAAATTTTCACTGAAACTTGCAAAAACCCTAACTGCATTTTCACTTTTTCACTAGCTTTATTTTTACCTTTTCCACTAAACTAAAAATTCCAAATTCAAAGACTCAAATAAGATTAATAGATCACCGGGCAAGTAATTAACATGCTAACAGCTGCTTCCGCCGTCCTTGCCAATTGAAATAATATTTTTAAAAAATGAATAGTAATTGATCTTTTTCCTAATTTGTTTACATTATATATTAATTAAGTTTAGCAATAAAACTCAAAGTTTTAAAATGGTCAAATTCAGTTAATTCCAGCGAGGACACGTAGTCTAAAGTGCAAACATTAGAACAAATATGATTCTATTTGTCTCTCTCTTCTAAAGTTGATGGAGCAACCTTTTACACTTTAGTTTATGCTGGATTTTTCGTGGTTATGATTTTAACTGCTCCTAATTATGTCCTAAAACACTTTACGTACAAGCAAATTCTTAATCAAATCCGAATTCTACGCTTGTTCAATAAGCTTTGTATTTAATCTTACTAAAAGTTATAAATCAGACACTAAAAGTAAACACCTTTATACTATTGAAATAAATATATCAATGCATGACTTAATCATTTTATATGAATATAAATAGTTTGTTTTATTTCACATGTATATTAGGATTGCTTGAACTTTTAACTTCTTCAAAATATTTTAAACTCTTGTGAAAGAAAAGTGTTCCTTAACTTACTTATTAAATTTGACAAAGCATTTCAACAGCCATATTAATTACAAAGTTGTTAACTACTATTTTATTAGTTTCGACATCTTACTTTATCATTAAATTGATTCAAGATTATATTTTTAAGATATAAATATCATCTACAAACTCCAAAAATATTTTATAAAATTCAAAAGTTTACGAGATCTTTTTGATAATTCACAGAGTATTTGGGATGAACTTATTTAAAAGATCTTTTAGGGTATTTTTCAAGCTTATAAGATGCTGGATCTTATTTTAAAAGTAAATTAAGTCTTGAATCGTTTGAATAAAACAATGTTTTTGGGCTTGTAAGATGTTGATAATTATAATTTTGTAAATAATATGCTTAAAATTATATGAGTCTGCTAATACACATTTAAAAAATAAGTCCCAAAAATTTCTTACCTTTTACAATAACTTATAAAAGCCGAACATGTTACAAAATATTTTCTCAAAAATCACTAAATATTTTGTAACACCTTATAAGTTTACGAACATACATATTATAAAATATTTTAAAAATTTTGTAATAGATATTATCTCAATCAAACAACTTCCAATCTACTAACCCACCTTTAAATTAGCAAGTGTATTTTATGAATGCATGAACATAATGAGACAACACACTCAACACATATACAGCATTTGTTACAAATGTACATAAATGTGAACATGGATTAAAAATGCTGGCAAGGAATGAATGAATCATGGCCATTGGTAATTAATTTTGTCCATCAGAAAGTGCTAAAATCTTGGCCCTGCAATAACTTCAGAAACAAGCTGGCACAGATCCAAAAGGCCTCAGTGCTGTCAGTCAATGCATCAATTCGCACTGCACACAACTTTCTTGATAAAGGGCGTCGGACAGTGAATACAGGGGAAGCTGCCCGCCAAATTTACCGCCTCTGCTTCGCTGGCAACAACCGGGCACCGCTCATCTTTTCACCCTTGCAAGTTCTAGTCTCGATATTCCTCAAAGTTAAAAAGGCCTTGCACAATAAATTCTCGACCTTAAGTTTCTTATTTTAGATATTTTTTTTTAAAAAAAAATTATTGCCTCAATTTAAAGTGGTTAGAGAATTTTGTTATAATAAATTTTCACGTGAGATATATTGATTGTGAAGTAATGCGTTGTGGCTTTTTTTTGGGGGTGCAATATAGATCAAAAGATGTTACTTATTAGTTTTTCTTGTCATTACTCAAAAAAAAATTAATAATAATAATAATAATAAATAAAATCATGTTTTCAAAGAGAGATGGCGAAATGAACTTTTTAATTAAAAAAAAAAAGGGAAATGATCCGAGAACTTTATTTGTTAAGATTTAGATACAAGATACTAATTGTCCCATTATATATATATTTTCTGTGAAAATTTAGTTGGACGGCAAGTGTTTCGGCAATTTTAAGTGATGTTGAAGTCTTTTTCTTAAGGTGTTTCCCCCCTAAATAATGTGCTAAAATGAATAAGTTTAGAAAGTGGAGTGTTATTTTAAATAATAATCAACAACTAGAGATATTTATACACAATTGAAACTTCAAAATATGTTAAAATCAAACTATCTTTATTTACACATTCCGAACATGAATACCCAATATAGTGACAAACTTTCAATATTGCTGATTGCATTTTTTTGTTTAGACTGACTAAACCCTATCCTTTAAAACACGATCTGGATATCAAACGTTAAAAAGTTTTATTAATATTATTGAAATTTCATATCTTAACTTTATTTTGCTATGTTATATTTTTTAAAATAAATATTAATACTTTTTTAATTTAATTCAACAAATTGTGCCATTCGATTACCAGAAAATAAAAAGAAAAAAGAAAGAAGAAGAAGAAGAAACAATCTTCCCACATTTCACAAATTCATAGAATCAAAAATAAAATATGACAGCCGGTTCGACTTCAGCCATTAGACCCGCAGAATGGAGAAATACGTGCACCCCATGTAGGTGTTGGAGTCCATGTTGTTCTTAATCATATCAGTGACGCAATGAATTTACGGAAATGCCCTCAGCGATTAGACTAATCCCACTCATGCGAGTGCATGTCAACTTGGCAAAAGAGTCAACTTGCCGTAGTTTTGCTCTTACTCCAAACAATGAGATTATATTTAAGGATTTGTATGCTAATTTTCTTGGATAAGCAATCAATTAGTAAATAATTTATCAAATTTATCAACTGTGATTATTTGAACCAAGTCCAATTATCAAATTTTTTTAATTGTAAAATTCCTGTTGTGGTACGAAAAGTTAATTTAGAGCAAGATCATGTCTTAATCTTGAAATAATATTTTTTTATAAGTTAAGTTTGATGAAAAGTATTTTTATATCGGTGTGGGGTTTTAAAACTTATACGTTATTTATGCTATATTCAAATCAAAAAATTTATTAAGAAAAATAAAAAAGGAAAGCGTGAAGAAGGCAAAACATAAAATAGCATTATTTAGAGTAAATAAAATATGCTATCCACTAAAATTTAAAATCAAAACATAACGTTAAGTTCAAACTTAAAGTCTTCCAAACGTACGTCATTGTTAATTTATTTACTTACTATACTTTTAGAGGAAAGTCAATATTATATTAATGCCTTCACATTCATTCAAACAAAAGTACGAAAAATATATTTAATTTGACTAACTACCTTAATTATGTAATTACTTAGTTATCAAACCAGTTAGTTCCTTTCAAATTTTGCAAATCACTTAACATGTAAATAATTTGAGTCACCAAGCTTCATTAATTTCTAAATTGATGTGAAACCCTTCTATAGAATAATGGCACCATTATGAAGATTATAAATCTTATGCTACATGGACAAACATTAACATAAAAATTTAATTTCATATTCTTTAAATTAAATTACATTGTTTAAGTCATAGATAAATGTGAAGAAATTAAGTAAAAATGGAAATAGAAGGAATTTGATTATTTAAGTCTCCTTTTTTTGTTTCAATCATTGTACTATAAAAATAAACTTAAGTATCAATTTATGTATAGTTGTGATTGCTTGAAGCAAGTGATTTCCTCAAATTTCTCTATTGTGAACGTATGTGGTTGAAATTTGATTCTAGAAAAAATCTTTTTCTTGACAATTTGTTTTATGAACACTTACTTATATTTCTATGCTTTTTGTTTTGTAGTGAAATATTGCAACCAGAGAAACAAATTCAAATATAATATATCCTTTTTAATTTAAACTGTAAATAAAAGAAAGTTGACATTCTTGAAAATTATTAGGGCAAGTTTCAAATTAGTGGAATTTTCCGGAGTGATGAAGTCGACAAAAACGCGTAAACTATACTAGTAGTATTATTTATAATATACATACATATATATATGCACACACGTACATAAGTAATTTATTACATTGACACTAACATCTTCATTCAAGCTAATTAACATTTTGTATACATTTAATGTACATACTTTGTATGTGTGCATTTAATAATTAAAGAATAATCAATGTGTGTGCGTATATATATAAAATTTTGAGACATCCTATTTGTGAATTTAATAATTATTAGATCATTAATATATAATAACATATATGCATGGATACTTCTGATCGAAAAAGGTGAGAGTGGCAATAATAGTATACTCTGGATCATGTAATAGCATTTAGGTAAGTTGAAATTATCAATATGTACACACATAATAATAAGGTAATTTGAGAGTACATGTACTTTATAAAAATTCACAAAAATAATATTTTAAGAAGCTCAAAACAAAACATATACAAAGATACCGGTACTTAATTTATTTTTAACATGAATACTATTTTATATTTTGAGCATATATGTGAATTTCAATTAAAATACAATAACTTCTTCCTCAAATTAACCACGAATGGGCATTTTCATATATCTATATTATTATAAAAGGAAAGTAGGTTTTGTATCCAAGATGAAGTTAGTATATCAAATTTTAGTTTATAATTTTACTCTTGATATGACAAAGTATACGTAGCATATGCAACTCTTTTTAAGTCTCATAATTTCAGGTCTCCCTTCACTATTTTTTTTCTTGTACACATTTTTGCATTTAAATCACATCTTTTTCATCTTCATATTTCCAACTTCTCTCAATTTCAAAGAAATTTCAAATAATATTTTATGCAAAGTCTACATGCCACAAATGAGCTTTTCTCTTCTTTTATTTTTTTTCCCTCCTAGCAATTTGTTATAATTTCAAAACCAACTACGTTCGTAAACAAGACGAATAATTACTATCAAATCACATATAAAGAATAATAATTGCACGACAAATATTGTCTAACAACAAATTGAACCTCAATACTTCTTATATTAATAATAATCAATAAAATCTTCCTTCTTTTTCTTACTTCTAGTATTGATAAATCGCAACAATCATAAATAGAATAATTTCTTTATTTGTATCAAATAAAACACCAAAACGTATTTAATTAACTAATTTTAACTAAATACCCTTTCAATCTATAAAGACGTTCCCAAACGCCGTCAATTAGTACATAACTTCCCCTTCCACCGAAATAAATTTTTTCTTTTTTCCTAATATTTGCCAAAAAAAAAAACCCTCGTAATTTTATTTTTATATACGTATGTTTGAAATTAAACAGCAGCACGTAGACTCGTATACGAGTATACTTTGCCTAAACAAGGATAAGACCGTATATACGTGTACAAAAGCAAAACCATACGTATACAAAATTTACTAAATCCAGCGTAACAATTATCAATGACATTTACAAATCCTTACTGTCCACTCATTGGTCACTTGTTTACTTTCCATGTTTTATCTCTCCCCAAAACATTTGCCCTTTCTTTTTTCCACCCTGGCCGTCGTTTAACGCGTTCACGCGTCTTCTCTCTCTTGTGGTCTCCCACTATATATCTCCCTCTTCTTCTAACCTTTGCCTTTAGCAGGTGCACTCCCATTTTCCATCTGCATCTGTTCTTTACTTTCCCTTTCATAATTTCTTTGTGTATTTTCAAAACATTTGAAATAATTTCATTCCTTTTTGGTTAAATAGAAATGCCTTCGAAGTCTGAGCAAGAATTGTTCCTTCCCTCCACGCCGGGGAAGTTCAAGGATAAGTCGCACTCAATGCATCGGCAGTTTCACCGGTGTTTCGCCTCCACGAGTACGTTGTTCTTGTGGGCACTTTTTCTTGTGGCGCTGACGGCGGCGTATTTGAGTTTTCAGTCGTTTGTGGATTCCGGGAGCAAGTATTTAACCACCGCGTGGGGCGGCATCCACTGGGAGAAAAAGGTGCGTGCATCGGCGCAGATCCACCGCGAGAACGGATTTTCTGTCCTGGTGACCGGCGCCGCCGGTTTTGTAGGAACACACGTGTCACTCGCCCTTAAAAAACGTGGAGATGGCGTTGTTGGGTTGGACAACTTCAACAACTATTACGACCCTTCGTTAAAAAAGGCCCGAAAAAACCTCCTCAATTCCCACAATATATTCATCGTGGAAGGTGACGTGAACGACGCGCGCATGTTAGCCAAGCTCTTCGAGATTGTGCAGTTTACCCACGTGATGCACCTTGCGGCGCAGGCGGGCGTACGATACGCCATGGAGAATCCCCATTCTTACGTGCACAGCAATATTGCGGGTCTTGTCACGCTTCTCGAGGCATGCAAAAGTGCCGACCCGCAACCCGCTATTGTGTGGGCGAGCTCCAGCTCCGTTTACGGGTTGAATGAGAAAATTCCCTTTTCCGAATCGGATCGAACCGACAAACCCGCTTCGTTGTACGCCGCAACAAAGAAGGCCGGCGAGGAAATAACCCACACATATAACCACATTTACGGGTTGTCGATAACTGGGTTAAGATTCTTTACTGTTTATGGACCATGGGGTAGACCCGACATGGCGTATTTCTCTTTCACGAGGAACATTTTGCAGGGGAAACCAATTACGATTTACCGGGGCAAGAACCGGGTTGACTTAGCCCGCGATTTTACCTACATTGATGACATTGTGAAGGGTTGCGTCGCCTCATTGGATACGGCGAAAAAGAGCACGGGTTCGGGTGGGAAGAAGCGGGCCCCGGCCCAATATCGGATCTTCAATTTGGGTAATACTTCTCCTGTGACGGTGCCTATGATGGTTGGAATACTGGAAAAGCATTTGAAAGTTAAGGCAAAGAAGAATGTAGTCGATATGCCCGGAAACGGCGACGTTCCGTTCACGCATGCGAATATAAGCTTCGCCCGGAGAGAATTGGGTTATAAACCGACAACAGATTTACAAACCGGGTTGAAAAAGTTTGTTAAATGGTACCTATCATATTATGGCTATAATTACGGCAAGTCTGTAAAGTGATTTAAGTTGAATTCCTTTTTTTCTTTTTTTTTTCCCCTTGATTTTTTAGGTGTTAATTTTGTATTTATTTTTTAAACTTAAGGTATTGGGGTTCGAACCGGCCCCCCACCCACCCAAAAAAAAAGAAGGTAAAAAGAAAGTGGATACATTTTTTTTCCCCCTTGAGGATATGGAGTGGAGAAGAAGATTGACTGTCCCCTCCTATCTTCGTTTTTATATTTTTCCTTTTTCGTTTTCTTTCCTGTAAAGTATTATAAAGTTTTATTCAGTTGGCCCATATGTCTATTCTCTCCCTTCTAACAATTTTATAAAATTTTATCTCGTAAGTATTACTTTTTCAGGTCAAAGTGTTTAATTGGATTACATTTTAGTGCTAATTGTGCCCAATAATCTCAATTATTGTGACTAATGACAAAACATTTATAAATCAAATTATAAACTCGAAGAATGCGGTGCTTAAGTCACTTAATTATGTTACTGTTTTCTAGTAGTTCTTTTCGCTAAGTGGATTTGGTATTAAATACGGACGAATTATGAATTGTCTTTTGTTGGGCCTCTAGAACGTGACAATTGGGTGATTCATTAATTAAGCTGAAGGGCACTGTAGTAAATTTAGTGTAATTAAGCTGAATGATTGAGGTACAAATGCCAGCTAAGGGGGGTTTGATGGCATTTATAAATGAATGGACAGCTGAGATGAGCTGCGAGGAACACGGCTAGATCAGTGGGGCCCACTCACGTGATCTCCCCACTTTAGCCGTTGGATTGGGCCCAAATGGGGCTGGCCGGGACACTTGGTTCTTGGCGTTTAGCTGCCGACACTTTGGTCATTCTAAATTTGTGGGCTTCGTTTTCTTCTTAATTTGGGCCTGGCCCACTTCAGATATTCTTTTTCTTTTGCGTGCATGAAGATTACTTCTTTTTTTTTTTTTGTTTTTTTTCTCCTTTGAAGATAGAATTAAGATAGCAACTTTTGGAACGTTGCCCTAAGATCCTTTTTTTTTGTTAATTGTGTAAGATTAGGATTAGAATACGTCGGTGACAATTACAAACGTTGCTCCAAAAAGAATTGTTAATTAATCATAACTTCAACGGTTAATTAGTGTCATAGTGTGTGAGGTTTTCTTTCACTATATGGTACTTTTAAAGTTTTTTTTTTTTTTTAATGTATAGGAGTGCACAATTGAGGGTTTTTTTTTGTTTGTTAATTCTTGTAAATGATTTTTAATTTTTATTGATTTGAAAAAGATATGATGCTATCAGCCTGGAGGCTTTTGTCTTCATACTCGATTTGGATGAATCTAATTCAATTGGACCTACAATATTGTGAATTATATTTGGTTCAAATCAAGCCACTTCAATTATAGCCTATTTATTAATCTATAAGTACTTTGAATTTTGACATTTTCACAAGCAAGTATACATCGATCTTAGTAAATGCTCTTCTAATATATATATATTCCCTTTAAATACTAACTTAGAGGCTGTTTGGCTTTGCCTATTTCAAAATCTTAAAAGCTCCTATAACTTATAAGTTATCATTTTTGAAACTTATAACATATTAAATCTTATTTTGAAAATAAATTATTGAAGTGTTCGAAGAAAATAAGATCTTTGAACTTATAATATATTAGTAAAAATAATTTTAAAAGGCGAATGTTAATATATTAAAAATAAATTAGAAACTTCTAAAATTTTCTACGATATTGTATAAATCATAATATCTTATTATGAGGAGCTAATAAAAGATCTTTTTGAAAAACTTCATCAAAAACTTTATAACTTTTTAAACTGTGAGACATCTTAATTACAAGATGTTTTAGAGAGCTCATAAGTTGGCGCAAACATCCCGTTAATTGTTAGAGGATTTGGATCTTTATTAATCAAATTCAAATAACCTAAACCCATTTTGATAATTTAAATTTGGATCATATTAACTTGATCCACATTTCATCTCAACCTAATTTTCTCTTAAGAGAAAATTAATTTCTAGAACTCATATAAGTTGTTAATGAATGAGTTGATTTAGCGGCACAAAAACAATGCACTTTTCTAGTGTGTGAACGTGGGCAGGACAAATGCATTGCATCCACCGACAGGAGTGGGGTCCTTTTTTGGATATCATCACGTTGATATATTTGGATCAGACCGTCCACAGTGCTTAACAGTTAAATAGTGTTTTTCATGGTTGTATGCTAGAAGAGAAAGTTCTTTCGACTTACTTAGGTTCCGGTTGGGCACTTCAAAAATAATAATAGTTCAGTTGTGAGTTCATTTACTTGTGAATTAAGTAATTACAATTTTGGGTGGTTGACATTTCTTATGGCAAGTTTTGTTTTATGTTCCTTTTTTTAATTATTGGCAATGAGGTATAGGTTAGATAAAAAGTCGAAATTGTATGCTTCATTCCTCTTCCTTGCTAGGATTATGATACATGCATATTGTTGTCCCTTGTTGATGAATCAACGGCGACTATAATATAATTTAGTATTGTCTTAGATCATAAGAAACGAGAAATTTGAGATAGTTGATATGCGAATAACTCCTTTTTCACCATTTCTAATATATTTTCAAGCAAATGTGAGCTGATGAAACAAATATCTCAATACAAATAGATCAACAGTGTTAAGTAGTGGACTTGTGCATCATCATTAGCGCCATTATGTGAAAAGGACCATGTATCTCTTCTCAAAACCTTCGACTGAGGTTATGATAATATTAGATCTCATCCTAGTTAAGATAGTCAATAATTTTAAATCAGCTTATAAGCTATTTATTCTTTCTCATCCTTCGAAACATCTAAGGACAAAATCTCCATCCATGCATGCAAATGGGAGAATACCTAGATGTGGCTGGGCATCTCTACCAATGATAGGTTTGAGGCCATAATGATACACATTATTGTCTCACATTGAAAGAATTAAGATTTTTGCTATAATTGATATATTAATTTTTAATTTTTATTTTTTCATTTTATGATATCCTTTTCGCCTCTCGGAATAAAATTCTCCGTAATACCTTCTCTCCCTTAAAAGCATTTTCATGGGACAATAACTCGACTGCTCGAGCTAATATGTATATATGATAATGCATAGAACAATAGATCGGCATAGGCAGATCATCATGTTCGAGGACCCGAGGGGAACAAGAAGCATCAAGTTTGGTATACGGACAGTTTTTCAAACTTTTTTATTATTTGTTGTCTTGCTTTGTCCAAGATTGTAAATAAATTGAAATAAGTACCTCTTGAAATGGCCAAGAGATGTACTTTTGGACAAATGTGGTGCACATGTTTATAAACCACCCAAAATGTAATCGGTCTTGCCCTTTCTTTTTTCCCGCAACTCATGGCATTTGTCTTTACATATTCCCTCTATTAATAACTAATACGTACTTGATGGCTTATCTAATAAAATAAATGACAGAAAAATCGCCATGAATAAAGTATAAGCACCATTCGCTTTATACATAGTGCTTATTTTTCTAAAAAATTTGATCCTATTATGAATAATGGATGTCCATGTGATGCACTCAACATAATTATGAAAATGC
>JACFYI010003566.1:826499-865794 GCA_014898755.1 Handroanthus guayacan | reverse complement strand
CTTTGTTATACACATTTCATTTTAGAGCAATTGTCATATTTTATTTTATAACAGATCCAACCCAATTTCAATTAGTTCTAATAGTTAATATGTGTTATTGGGCTATGGAACATAGTGTGTCATGATCATCAAATACAATATGTGATTTGCTTGCACGATTAGATATTGCAAGTAATAAAGTTTTTCAAACGTACACTTATTTTAACATTAACCTCTTTATATTGGAATTTATGTTAATGACTTTAACTTGGCTTGTAAATGATTTAGAATTGTTCTATAAGACTTGCTTTTTATTTATTTATTCATTTTTCACCTTTTAGTCTACCTACATATAGGATTGGTACAATACTCAATTGGGTAGGATACATGAAGTAAATTTGAAAAAACAATTAAATCATGGAGTAACCTCACAAAAAAAAAAAAAAAAAAAAAAAAAAAAAAAAAAAACCAAATTTAGGCTAGTGAAATGTGAGAAGTTATAAGTTAGATACAATTATCAAGATTGGAGGCTATATAATGTTAATTTATAATCCAAGGCTAACGTAGGCCTCATGAGATAATTAAATCAAGTGTTTTCAATTCGTGAATTTTCCACCTAAATTTTCAAACACTATGAGGCCTAATTCCATCAATCATATTACCTGATAGATAATTCAACTTGTATTTACTTAGAGTTGAGCGAGTCTTATAGTGCATGTCATACATAATTTACACATACCCAACAAAATAAGTAATGCAAGCACAAACAAATTTACTAGCCAAGCCTAATCTTGCACTTTTATTGAACCAACAGGCAACAATAATCAACTACAACAGAATTCTCATGCCACTCGGCATACATGTTTCATGTTTCATGTTTCTCCATAAAATGGATTGAAGTAAATTGTACAATATTTGTCAAAAAAAAAAAAAAAAAAAAAGAAAAGGAAGTCTTTGATAATTATGCCATTTATTTGAAGGAAAATAATGAATAAGTTTATAAACCAGAATTGGAAGACGTTCCTCATGTTTAGATCAACCAATAATTCCCATATAGAAAAAGAACCCAAATTGGGTACCAGGATTCATACTGCTTGACTAACTTTACTTCGAGGTTTAAATGATAGTTACATTGTCCCACTTTATGATATAAACTTTATGATATACAATGCTCATTTAATTTGGCAAATAAACTATTGCGGATTGTAAACATAACCTGTCAAATTTTAAAAATATAAATGTTTAACTCTAGGCACATATTGAAGTGATTGGTGAATCAAAATCTACAAGTAGATATATTTATATTTAGGAATAAAAACTCGAAAAGTATATTGTGCTCGAAATAGTTTGACACATATTATTATGATGTGAAATTGAATTGAAAAATTGTGCAATACAACAACAGTCTATTTTAGTATGTTTTACCTTAAAAACTCAAGTTACAGGAGGTCGAAAATTATAGATCGATTGTAAGGATTATAAATCGTGTATCTTTGTTGATTGCTAGAAAAGATATAGAGTATATTGAGCGCACAACCTTTCATTTTGAATCTATGGAATTGGTGGTTATATTAAGTTTTTGATTCGATGGGGGTATGGATGCCCCTTGGCAGGTAGCAGATGGTCTGCCATAATTGTTGCTACTCTGTAGGTGAAAAGTATGGTCATGCTATGAAATTATATCCTATGTTAATATTGTACCGTTATATAGTTGTACGTGTGCTCTTGATCAGATGATGCCATGTAAATATTTATTGGACACTGTAGATTACGTGATTAAGTTTTGGATTGAATCGTATGGCTGATTAGGGCCTAATTTCTAGGCCTCAAGTGGTTTTCTGGGCTTAGACCTAATGGACCTATATTTGAAAGCTAAAACCTCAATTTTGATTGCTACAATTCATCACCTAATTTAAATTGTGTATATTCTTCATTTTTAATAGGAATTTGAGTAGACAAATTTATAAATTGAATTAAGTATTTGGTAAATGTGATCTTACCAAAGTATTTCATTGTTCTAACTCTAATAACTACAAAATATGTACATAATGCCGTTGAATGCGACAATCATATTTTGCGACAATCATATTTTAATTATTAAATATATAGATTGAATCCGTATATATAAATTATATTATGAATATTTTATATACGCCATCCGGCACCGCTGGTCGCAACTAACTAATTATTAGATAGGTGAATAAAATAATTTTTTGAATAGTTTATTTATTTATTTTATCTTTTTACTTTTCTTATCGTAATAAAATTCCCTTCCATTTTTGTTACCTTTGACAGAAAATAGAAGCACAGAAAAGTGCTTATTTTCCCCTGAATATTGAAGAGGAAAAAATGAGTAGAGTGATTTGCAAATCCTTTCTATCAGCATCTGTCATTTCCACTCAACTCCGAATCGCGCCTCTTCGAACTGCCTCGTCAAGGGCTTCCCGAATGGCGGCTGAAGCTTCTTCTTCATCATCATCCTCATCTTCGTCCTCCTCACCGTCTCCTTCCTCTGCCATCGACTTTCTTTCTCTGTGCCACCGTCTGAAGGTACCTGTTTGTTTATATGTCTGTGTGATTGCTCCCGTGGCTGCGTGGTTTAATGTGTTTTACTTGAATGTAATGGCTGCCCAGAATCGAAAATCTTGCGGGGAATTTTATTTGCCTCTCATTTCGTCTGTCTTCTGAGTTGTTGATGGCATGCTGTGGAATTGGTTGATTAAAATGGTAAAGAGAATAACATTAGGTCTTGATGGAGCCATGGTTATGAAAATTGTGTCCATTGGTTCTTGGCTGGCACTTAAATTGGTGTTGATATTGTTAAAAGGTCTTGTAGACAATGGTTGTGAATTTTGACATGCATTTATCGTGATGAGATTCCACATCCTTGGGCCATCTCGAAAAGGGAAAATTTTTTAGCTAGTTGTGCCTTCAGATTGTTCTCCGCATGTTGGGCGAAGGTCGAGCACAGAAAGTAAAATGGTAATACGTGCCTGTGCAGGACCGTTAAACCCAGTGTAGAGCTCGTTATTCCTATTCATTGAAGAAAAATAATGGTATCTTTTGCTGCTAATTACAAATTTACGATTATGCTGCCGTATCCATAGAATAGAGGAGAACTTAACGGATGATTTGGTTGTGGAAGTTCTACTGTTAATAGAGATACTCCCAAAAATAATACACAGGAAATAGAGAAAATTTACTCTTTTATTGGCAGTTCCACAAATGATGTTATAGCACCAACCATTTTTTTTTTGGCTTGTATGCGTGCTGCATACGCCACTTTTTGCGTGAGCTTATGTAGCTGGATCAGTAAGCATAATACATACATATATATATATATTTGGGTAAACTTTGATATGCACTAATTTAGTGATTGAACTAAAAACCTGGAATGTACATTGGACCCACTCTGTCAAGGGTGGTTTTACATATACGATAGCCACTAACATATAGCCTGCAGTTGTATTCATTATATAATTTTTGTGTTTCTTTTCCATTTTGATCTTTGTATGTCTACAAGTGTATTTGCAGATGTCCTAGGCTCCTAGCATTTGAATACTTGAGTTTATAAGGCTCTATGGACACAATTGGTGAAATAACAGATTTTTATCCTTTGAATGTTTATATATCTGTCTCACTTTGCGTTGCTATGTGGAGCTGTGCAATCTTACTAGACGACAAAGCGAACAGGATGGGTACGAAGAGAGGTTCAGGAACCAGAATCAATAGCTGATCATATGTACCGAATGGGATTGATGGCTCTTATAGCTTCGGATATTCCTGGTGTCAACCGTGAAAAGTGAGTGTTTACGCATAATGTTGGTTTGGTTTATCCTAATTCATTATGGTTAATCTGATATCATTTGAACAAACAAGATTTAGTGTTTTCTCTAAGATTTATACGCCCATGGCCTTCTGAATTTCAGGTGTATAAAAATGGCAATTGTGCATGACATTGCTGAAGGTGAGGGTTACATACAGTTATCCATTTTTTAGCATTTTTGCTTCTTCCCATAGACTATCTGCCTGAAAGAAATATAATATCCAGTCCTCCAAAAGAATCTACCTAAGAAATTTCGTTTAGGATCAGATGGTTTGGTGAACTGAATATGTGAAGATACCTCTTTTCATGTGTAAGCTTTGTATGCTGTTGAAGCAAATAAGAAGAAGAAAAGGAATGAAATATATTCTGCACTAAGTTCTGAAGCATTTGGTGGGTGACTCAGACAGAATCATGGCATCATGGATGCACTTTTAAAGTACAAAGATGCTTCTTTAGGGAACAGTGGAGATTGATGTTTTTTTTTTCCCTTGAACTGCAATTCTTTCTAAATGAATGTCTTGTGACAGACCAATTAAGACCTCACTAGATAATCATGCACTGATAGGGAACTTCCAAAGTTAAAAATCCAATATAAAAAATTAATGTTTGATATTGACCCATTGAACGTATTTTGGTTCAATTTTGTTTTTGGTTCCTGTAGACACCTTTTGCTCACTATTCACGCACTACTCCCTCTGTGGATCCCTTGCCAGGGGAGAGAGCATTTATTCTTGAATGGTGCATTATTAAAACTGGAAATATGTGCTGGTGCATATACTTTATAGATGTTTTCTTGTGGGGTTCATTTTTATGGAATAATGTGTGATCATTTGGCAAAACTAAGTCCTTTTTGGTCATCGGGATAGCTATTGTTGGTGACATCACTCCTTCTGATGGGATTCCAAAGGAAGAAAAGAGCCGACGGGAGCGAGAAGCACTAAAGAACATGTGTGACCTACTTGGTGGAGGGGCACGAGGTACCATATATCTTGGTGCTTCACTATTAGTCTGTTTGAATTCAATCCGTTTGATGCAATCTATCTTGCTGGCTGATACTACCTTTCATGCAGCTAAGGAGATCAGCGATTT
This sequence comes from Handroanthus guayacan, assembly GCA_014898755.1. Lineage (NCBI taxonomy): Eukaryota > Viridiplantae > Streptophyta > Magnoliopsida > Lamiales > Bignoniaceae > Handroanthus > Handroanthus guayacan. Next base: position 860,900 of record JACFYI010003566.1, on the reverse strand, counting down.
GTGGATGGAGTATGAAGAGAATTCTTCTATGGAAGCTAAAGTTGTCAAGGACTTTGACAAGGTAATTTCTATTAAAGTTTTACTTATTCTGTGAAATGGGAAGTCTGCGACTTGGAGTTAATGGTGGTCAAGTTGTAGAACTTTAATTTCTTATCACTATTCTCACCAATGACATGACATAACTTGGTTAATTGGATTGTGACAAGTCCAGATCTGTGAGGATATCAACAGGATATATGGGACAGGATATATGGAATGGGTTTGATTATTGATGGTTAATTAAGGGGGGTTCTCAGTCTACTGCATTTATTGAGAGATACATTTGTCCTAATTTTATAAGTTTTTGCACTACTCTGCCTAGTTTTATGCTTTTCAGTCATCTGAAATTTGATCTTGCTTTTCAGGTGGAGATGATACTTCAAGCCTTAGAATATGAGAATGGTAAATCACTAAATTGACATGGTCCTTCTTGCTTCAAGTATCTTTAAATATTTTTATTTCGTGATTGTTGAATCATGATAGAGCCCAAGAAGTGATCTCTTGGGTTTTCCTGCCTCAAGAAGACTGGAACTTAGTGCTGACACCTATATGAGAAGATGCCTATCGCAACTGTGTTATGCTCAAACTTTCTACATCTTTAAGCATTTGCACGGGGCACGTAAGGGGATTTGTGATTTACTCTGTGTCGGCTCATCAACTTTTGTGAACCTTGTGGCTTCTGAATATCATAATTATTTGACAATTCATTTGCCCAAGTGCACTTCTCTTTTTTGTACAGGTCTACTAATTCTTTGGACTGCAGTTAGTAATAGGGTCCTTGAACTGAAGATAGATCCTGAAAGCTGAAGAAGGTCCTAAGCGATCATATTCCATTTATATAAGAAAAACTTGTGCAAATTAGCCATGTGCCTAGAACTAAATTTGAGTTCACGACACAAGGTTTGATGTGGGAATAAAGAGCTCTGACAAATTAAGTATCTGCATATAGACAAATATGCATACATGCCTCATTTATTTCTTTGTACTATTGTCATGTATCCATAGTGGTTGTAGTAATGAGCATATATTTTGCAGGAGATTGGCATTGAAAAGTTAACTGCTTATCTGAAGTGAAATAAAGGACAAAATAAATTAATGTGCTTAAAGAAATTCTTAGGAAGAGAAAACTTCTTGCTTTCTAGTTATGTCTGTCAGTTGTCTCGTGAAATTATCATTTTATTACGTATCTTAGAAACTGCAATTTTTCTTGTATGCAGAGCAGGGAAAAGACTTAGAAGAATTTTTCCAGTCAACTGCAGGTATAGCATGTTACCCAGTTTGTTTTAATCCCACATAAACATCTTCTCAAATTTGATTGGATACTGGATCAACACCTAATCTCATCCTGTGCTTAGAGTTTCCAACAGCACCACTGTATTACATAGGATCTAAGGTTGCTAGCCGTGCGCTAGACAGTTCAGGAACTTAATTTTCTATCTCATTGTCATCTGAAGGGTGATGGCTGATTTACAGTTTGTGTGATTTGCGTGTGCATCATAATTTAACTACTTTTTTGTGCTAGTTATTCCAAAGGAGGTATGGTTATGTCGTATGAAATGTGGAAGTAGGAAAACAAGAACAAAGTTTCTTTAGTTCCTGCAGCTGGTAGACCTTTAGGAAATTTATTATAATAAGATCATATAATATTATGAAATTTGCTTCATAACATCTTCATCTGAAACTTTTAGAAGCATACTTTAAACAAGCTGAAAAGGGATTTTGTTAAGCCTCATATGAACATCATTACTTATCATTTCTCCTTTGATTTGATTTTGTTGGCAGATGATACTCTCGTAAGCGCATATTTTATATGCAGCGGTTTAGTCTTCAATGTATTTTGACATGAGTTATATGCATTTACATTATAGCCTTCCGGCTTCTGCCTTGGAGCTATACTCTCAAATTTGATAACTGATCTTTTTACAGGGAAGTTCCAGACTGATTTGGGAAAAGCCTGGGCTTTGGAAGTAGCATCAAGGAGAAGAAAGCAGTAAGACATTTTAACCGAAAAGTCAAGACGCTTATTACTATTCAGACATCTTTGTCTAGAGGTCAGTTATTATTAGGCATGTGGAGTTGCTAACCGTTCCCATTCGTGTTCTTGTGATTTTAGAATTGAAGATCCGGCTAACGAATCCTCCTTTTTTTCTTTTTTCTTTTTTTTTCCTCCAAATTTTCCCTTCCCCAGAATGATAAGCAATTTGCGGAAGAGGACACTACTGTTAAACCCTCACACTTTTTATGTTTTCTTTAAGCAATTGATTGCTGGATTCTTTGGTTGCTAACATCTACTGTGTAAGATTTAAGGTGAAAGACATTTGAGGAAGTGTGAGGGCGTAGGTCAATAAATTTTTATATATTTCAACATGTTATGTGGTAAAAGTGCAGCTTTTTCTTCTGTTTTCTTCCTTTCTTTTCTTTTTCTTTTTTGCTTTTTTTTCCTTTTTCTTTTAGCTACTTTCCTGGTTTATTTCTTTATGGTATGATGATAATATTTATTTTTATATTATAATTATTTACTTAAATTAATTATATGAAAAGCCGAACCTGAATAGAATTAATTCAATCAAAAGAGTTGCACCTATATGGCGTACTTGAATTTGTTTTTTTATTTCAAAAACCTTTCTAGATACGTATGTGACATTTAAAAATGTGTCAAAATATTAATTAAAAAGAAAAATAAACTAACATAAATGTCCCAATATGATAAGGATTGAATGTCGTCCAATCATATATAATGTAACAGGTGACAATGCATGAATTGACTTTTTTAGTAGATTTAGATGCTAGTTATTGGAAGTAAATAAACATCAAGAAGTATTTTAAGAATATCACATAAAAATATGCCAATAAACCGATGTTATATGTAGAGTATAGACTAATAATGATAAATTTGAGTCTTATCATTTAATTGTTTCAGCTACTTGTATTATATTTATTTTTACAGTTTCAAATTTATTTTTCAAGTATAACCTTTCATTATTGTTTTGACTTACAATCAATCATTTGCTATCATTTTTAAATGATATCTTAAATGTATATATGAACACTGCATGCAAAATTACTCGAATCATTTGAAAAATGTGACAATGACATCAAGAATGCCCTTGGGCTTAGAAATGGACCCAATTTCATGGATCCGTCTTTATCAAGGCCACGGATATAAATCTCCACTTGAGCTTTTACCTGCGTACGAAGTCGCATCGATTCAACCGCGGAAAGTTGGGAAAACTCTACAAAAATCGGCACGATAGAAAGCAAAAGGTTTGATTAGACAAGAAATGGCGGTGATCGAAGAAGAATCTTCCGACGAAAACCGTTCGAAATCACAGATAGAATCACCAGCTTCGGTGCTGGAGGGGTGCAATTCTGATGGCTACGAGACTGCTTCTGAGACCGAGCTGAACGACGTTGTTAAAGAACCAAAAAGTCATCATGATAATGATAGAACCATCGATAGTGTTAATTGCATTAAGAGTAGTAATGGCGAGGTGATTCACGACGTCAAGGAAGTAGAACAGCAGGTGAAGTCTGAATCTGGCGAGAGCGAACTCAATGAGGTATGTTATAGCTCTTCTTTTGTTACTTTTTCAATATTTTCCCGATTTTTATGTCGCTTGGTGACTGGAGTTGAAGACAATTAGCTTTTGGCTGTTGAGCATAATGTAATTTATTATCTCTGGCGAATTAAATTCTATTAATTGATTAGATGAGTTTAGAGTCTGAAGTTAGCTGTGCCTGATAATGTTACATCTCATTATCTAACTGGTTTGTCTGGATGATCAATTTAATCATTGTAATAAAAAAATAAAACAAAAAAAGTGAGCAATATAAAATTTTTATGGTTTCTGTTAGTCATTATTCTTTTTATGTCTGTGTCCAAGTAATAGTTTGTTTTGTTCATTGAATCTTCGGTGAGGGAATTATGTATATGTCCACATTAAAGTTGGACAAGCATGCTGCCCTGATTCTAATGTTAAGCGTTTCGTTTTTCCTATTCTCATATTTATTGTGAAAACTTTAACTTTTACCTTGTTCATGTCTGTTTCTTCTTCTTGAGTTTAAAGTCTTGTAAATTTCGCAGTCCCTTCATCAGTTGTAGTGTCTTCTTACTTTCTCTTTTGTTCTTTTTCGAGAAGTAGAAAGGCTTAGCGAAAGCACATGATGCAAAACTTGAGGGAAATTCCTTGTTTAAAGCTGGATTATATGAAGAGGCGCTTATAAAGTATGACCTTGCGATACAAATTGCCCCAGATGGCCCTTCATCTACCGAAATCCGTTCAACATGTTATGCAAATCGAGCTGCTTGTTTCTCCAAATTGGTAGGTTTTTCTCACGGCTGTACTCGAGAATCATTCTTCTGTTTTAATCATTACTTGAGATGCAAAATGTACTTGAGATCTCTGCTTGCGTGAACTCATACAGATTTTGCAACTAGCTTTCATTTGAAAATGTATTGCTGATACAAAGATTTCGTTCATCTTGTAAATGCTCCTTGTTTTGATTATTGGATTAGAAATTAAATCAGGTGGAGTGCGTTTTGCCTTGGAATCAAAGGCATCTTCTGCTGAATTTTGTTTTATTATGCCATTGCATTGGCTCTGCATTTCCAACTGACTTCAAATATTGAAATTTCTTAAGTTTGTGTCCTGTTTCTGTGACTCTCAGGGAAAGTTTGATGAGACGGTTAAGGAGTGTTCAAAGGCTATAGAGCTGAATCCCACATACATAAAAGCTCTGTTAAGAAGAGGTGATGCACATGAAAAGCTTGAACAGTATGAAGAATCCATTGCTGGTAAGGTTTAGTGCCAGAAAGCATGCACGTGAGTACCGTGTTTAGGGGATAATTATCAATTCTTAGTTGCTCTCTGCATTTCCGGAACTTATTTACCACACCATCTTTAGTGCAAAAAAGCATGCATGTAAATACTGTTCAGGGGATAATTATCAATTCTTAGTTGCTCTCTGCATTTCCAGAACTTATTTACCACACCATCTCTAGATCGGAGCTTGTTTTGTTCCATGTAATTGAAAAAATGCAAAACAATATGCTTGGCATCACATGCATGTTGATATGCATAGGTTCATGTTGATATGTGATGAAATTGTATCTGTATGCCTCTTGTTTATACTAATTGCGTGGTGCCTCTTGTAATTGATGCTGATGAGTCATTTTTTGTGGTACAACTGTTCCTTTACTTTTTAAATGTTCACATTATTTTTGTTGCCTGGATTCTTTATTTTTCTTTTCTTGCAGACATGACAAAAATCTTGGAATTGGATCAATCAAATGACCAAGCTAGGAGAACCATTATCCGTTTAAAGCCATTAGCAGAGGAAAAGCGTGAAAAGATGAAGGAAGAAATGATCGGTGAGCTTAAACAACCAGTCCATGCGTATTTATCGTTTCTTCCCGGCATATTTATAAGAATACTACTACTGAGGGCCACTGAGGACTACGGTTCCATGCCCAACCCATATAAAGGCTGGAAGGAATACCTTTATTGGGGGAGTGAGAGTGTCCTCTGCATGCATCCTTCATTCATTATCTATGTTCTCTTACAAAGGATTAATTAGTTGAACTTGTTTTATGAGTGCAGGGAAACTGAAAGAGATGGGGAATTCCATTCTGGGTCGTTTCGGAATGAGCATCGACAACTTTAAAGCGGTCAAGGATCCAAACACTGGTTCCTACTCTATTTCCTTCCAGCAGTAGCTATTTTCCTACATTTCCATGTTAATATGTTTACTCTTCAAGGGAGAAATTATACACAAGACATGGCAAATGATGAAATTCATTCACTTACAATAGGTAAAATGCTATATGATACATACACTTTCTGTAAATGTGGATGGTTATTTTAACTGAAGATGTTACGTTTGGATTGTATACTACAGGATTTAGGGCTTCTTCTTTGGGGAAATTAAGCACCAGCTTCTCTAAATAATATGGTATATCTTTGTAGGATCATATGGACAACACCGACTCAATTGGATGAATATCTATGGACTTTATATTAAGCAAATTTCATGCAATAGCTGCTGCTTGCTTCTCTGCCAACATTTCGGCGTGTTGCTGCAAATACTCTCTGCTATTCATCTCTGTCAACCTGCATCAAACAACAACATCCCATTCTTAAACATCAGTACGTAAAGATTCTCACACACATGGATAACTAAAGTAGAAATCATGTATACTTTATCGTTTCATAAACGATTGTGTAACGTATAAAACACAGGATCATCCCCTCTTCTTTAGACATTATAGGAATGAGCCTCTCACCTACTAATGGTACGATCTTTTGCAAAACCTAGTTCATTGTCCACGCAAACATCGGAAAGATCAGATTTCATCGATCTTGAAGAGGTTCTTCGGGCCATTTTCTGAGCATCAGCTATTGTTACTATTCGGTCGAAAAGTTCGATTGGAGTCCCCTCAGCACTGCACAGTAATCTAGCTCGATTCTCGTACATGACCTATACATGCAATAAAATAGAACATCACTTGTACCTTTATAAAAGATGAAATAAACACCAACACATGAGTAATAAAAACTCGTGCAAGCTTTTGGGCGGCTATATAGTTTAGAACCCAAAAAGTATTTAGACGAGTCGAGACGTTAGTAGTAAATAGGAAGTGTTTGCAACCATAAGCCAAAATAATAAAAAGTTGATAGTGGGTGTTCGCAAATTAAGTGATTCTCCACAACTTGAATGTTTTAAATTACCACCATCCTCATACTTTATCAAATAAGGATGGTTATCATAGGAAAGTTGAATTTTTAGGTGCTTCTAGTTGTTAGTGGAAATTCTAGCTTAAAATCTTACTGAAAAGAGTAGAAGTCACTTTGCCAGCTCTTTAAAACACTTTTCAATAGCTAAAAGCTAAAATTTTGATGACAAAAGTAATGTCAAAACATCCTCTAATAGAAGAATGAAAGAAGGACTAACATCAACTAAAGTGACAAACCGGTACGCAGCAGTCTTATTGGAAAGCCCAAAAACCGGGACACCTTCCAAAGCCAGCGTATGAAAATTTTCTGATAAAACGGAAACAAATCACTAACATATCACAATAATCTGTTATAATGTACATATTCACCCAAAAATAGCGATACTCCAAAAACTCTATCAAGAAACGACTTACTGAATAACCCAAAATAGTCCGCAGCTCCAAGAGGCCTGTCACAAAGCTCCTCAAAAGGAAAATATGCACATCCTTTGGCGCCCAAAGGAACCTAAGAAGTAATCCGGTTGAAAATGAAATGCCTATGTCAATGTTATACATCGCATTTCAAAATTAGCTAGTGTTCGGATCAGGCTTTTTGTGTACCTGCAATTTTCTCCCCATAAGAACTTCCACCTCTTGTGGAACAGCTATGTGTTCCCCAATTAATTGTCGAAATTTTTGGTTAATAAGGGTACACAAATGTTTTCCGACAAAGTAGAAACCTTGTTCTGTCTGAAATTCATGTAAAACCAACATAAATAAAATCAATGCAAATATCTTGTATGCATAAGAAAGAATAAAATTGATATAAAATACTGCAACTGACAAAAACCAGAGATGGGAAAACTTTACCGATGTCATTTTACGGTAGTCCACAGATGAACCTATTTCATGAACTACACATCTTTCCTGCATAAGAAATCAGATTATGAATTATTATGAGTTAGCTTAACGAAATTGGACACAATGTTTACAATTATGACATATCTTGAGAAGGAAGGGGAAAAAAGAAAATTTCAAAATAGATGGCAATAAACCTTCAAAGTAGCAATAAATGGAAGAAACAGGTCCCTTTGTAATCCTCCTTCATAAAGGTTATCTGGGGCTCGATTTGACGTGGCAACGAGAATCTATTCGTGTATCACACCACAATTTAGCTAGTTATTATGCTACTTAGAGACCATGAATCAGTTCAAGGGCAAGATGAGAAATGGGGTGGAGATGTTAAAATTACTTACAGCGCCATTGCTAAATAAATGTCTGAATAGACGATTTAGGATCAAGGCATCGGCAACATCTGTTACCTAAGAAGAGAAAAATGGAAAAGAAAATAATAATAATAACAACCAGCAAGAAAATAAAATAACAAGACAATGCCAGTTGTAAAGTACCATGCACTCATCAAGACATAACAAGATGGATTCATCGGACAGCTCTCCAGCCACGACTTCTAAAGGATCTGCAACACCCTTGTGCTTCTGCAATCAAATATTAAGATTATGTTGAATTTCGATCTCGACAATGTCACATCTACATCTAGTTAAATTCAAGAAAATTGCAACAAGAGGCATCAAAAGAGCATCATACTTGCAAACGGCTGTGAACATTTAGCATGAAGTCATGGAAATGGATCCTCTTCTTCCTCCAGTTGTAAGGCCTGGGAAAATGTCAAAGGCATAGGGGAACTTATCACAATTTATTTCATATGAAACTAATTACATTATTGAAAGAGATTAAGTTGTGTCTGATTCTTACAACTGATCAAAAAATAGGTCCATCAACATAGTCTTGCCAGTGCCTACTCCTCCATAAAGATAAAGTCCTTTCACGGCAGCATATGAAGTTTGGGGGATGAAACGGGACCACAACCACCTACTCCTGCAAATAGATTAAAGTCGAAAATAATGATAATGCATGTCAAAAGGCAGAAATGAAGAGCACATAAACTTGGTTTTGTATGTCTAATGAAACAAGGGTGAACGAGCTTTCAACAATCAACATTGAGTTGAGTATGTAATTTGATATATTTTTCAGCCCTACCAGCAATGGAGACCTTACTAACAATTTACCTTCCAGCTTTCTCTGAAGTGGTGTATCTATCCAACTGGCAAGCTACTGCATTTGCAACGAGCTCATCATATAGCCTTTGAAGCTCCCATAAGGTACCAAGCTGCAAAATCATAATTTTGGCATTCTTTTAGGAAGGGAAATAGATACACAAGATACTGATCTGAAACTGCACAAGGTATAAGTCATTCGCATAACTTTACAGAGTAACATTCCAAATCTAACGAATTTTTTTAAGTTAGAAGAAAAATCAGTCCTTCCTAGTTCGATCCATTTCCGATACTACTACGAATTGATTTGGACTCTCCCTAAATGATCACGTTGGAAACACAATGTAATATAAGTACATTAACCAAACCAACAATTTACTTTGAGCCCACCTAAAAATTAATATGTTATCAAAGTCAATCATGAAATCACTGGAAAACATATGCAATAATAAAGTAATGAACCAACTTGGCAAGCATCTCCATCCAAAAGTTCACCAGCAGCAATCCTTCGCTCGTATTCCCCAAGAGGTCCATCTATGTTTAGTTCTGCAATTAATTTTTCATACCATAAACCGATAAATTGTCAAATCTTTAAACTTATAAGCACGCCACATGCGAATTTGAACTTATAAATTCTGAAACTTCAAAACAGTAATACAACCTCGATTAGCAACATTAGCTGCGTCAGCTGAAATAGCTCGGTAGATCATATGCAATGGATGTCTACATTGACAAGTATTAACATATCTCCAGCTACTCGTATTAAACCAAAGATCATGTCTTCTCACGGATCCATCATAAACAAACTTGCCTCTATATCCAAAAGCTGGCTTAAAGTGCCTTAGAACCCGAATAAAAGTTCTCATATCCGATATTTAATTTACAGCAGAACTCAGAAGTTCTTGGGAAAAAGCTGCGGATTAGAGAACACAGTTAATAATGATGAACAGAGTTTGGGATATGTTCTCACTTTCAGAGAATATAGCAGTATGTCCAAACAAAGCCTGTTTTTTTTTTTTTTTTTTTTTTAATCTCTTCTAATAACACCAAAGCTTTTTTTAAACTCCTCTAATAACACCTGTTCATCAAAGAATCAATCTTTATTCTAATATCAATTTGGAATTTATTTATCAGTAAATCAACAAAAGATTAATGAACCAGACAATAATCTTGCATGAACTATCTTTAACATAAATTCGAAATTCTATCCAAAAAAAAAAGAAAAGAAAGAAAAGAGAGAGAAAAAAAAAAAAAAAAAAAAAAAAAAAAAAGAAACTCTAAATTCAAAGAAAGAATCCAAAATACTTGAGGTAAACTTATGAAGTCAACAAGCAAACCTGATTAATGATGCAGCAATACCCGGAGCCGGCAAAGGGCTTATCGTCCAAGATTGAAACTAAGCTCTTATTTTTTTAATGCAATTTCAAGAAATTGTGTGTGATTATTGAGACAAGTGCCAAACATGCACATGCATTATAAACATAAAATCAATTGAAAAGATTACAGAACAGAAATAATTTTATCATGGCATTCGGGTTCTTCATCTTCCTTTTTTTTTTTTTTTGGGTTCTTTGATTGGTGTTTTCTTGCTTACTTTGTTTTCATTTAGGTATATTCAATAATTCAAAGGTTTTATTAGAGTGTTATCTGATCTGGGTTGCAGTCATTTTCATGATATTGCCATCTAAATCCCAATTGCAAAATTGCCCCTAATCCATTTTCGGAACATATGAGGTTTATTTTTTCCTTAAGCCTAATTTAATACAATACAGGGTCAGGGCATATGATGATCTTATAAAAATATTATTTTTCTTGATGCCTGAGGCCTATTTTTGTGTTTATTTTATGTTTTTTCTTCTTTTTTACAAGATTATTCTCTTTCTCTCTCTTTCAAGCTTCATAAAGCTCTCTTATTCTCTTTTTCGTTATATCATATTCTATTCAATTTTCTACAACAATGAAAGAGAAATAACCAATAATTGCATAGTCTATTATTAACTGAACAATTTTATTCCTTCTAAATTAGAATAAAAAATTAAAAATCCACCAAGATGTACAGGTTATTTTCCGAAGAATCTATCAAGATGTTCAAGGGTTGTGAAACAACCATTCTAAACCCAACAGCTAATAATTAATTTAAAGGTAAGGTCATGATCTAATAATAAAAAAGTAATAAATTCAAGTCTATTTATATGATCCTCCTTTCCTTTGAGTAAAATGGTACTTTCTCTCCTGTTTCACAGGAGAGGTATAAGTTCAAATTCCACCAATATCATTCAGGCGTTTATTTACGACATGATAATTTAGATAATTTGACTTGTGTTCACTTATTTAATCTTTAAAATATATTCATAATAACAGTATTGATATATGATTGTAATTACTTTTCTCTTAAAAAGTTTATTTATATGATAGTTCATCTTAGTTAAAAAAACATAAACATTCATATTTCTTAATTTCTAACATTAATATAGTGACTGGAATATCTATGCCATATGTAAGTGTGAGGGTTAAAGGTATTTTTTTTATTCCGTCATTAAGAAAATGGACAAAATTAACTTTATTTTGAAAGATAATTGCAAAGTCATTATATAACATAATAACTAACTAATTTGATTTAAAATTTTAATATTTATTTTGCTATTCCATTTTATTTTCAGTAATAATTTTTCTTTTGTTCAACTTTGTTTTTTTAAATTTATTTTTCAAATGTGTTATTATACATAATAAATTCAAATAAAAATATTCAATAATTAAGAAATATTATTAAAAATAAATAAATATTTTTAATTTTATAAAAATAAAATTTAAAAAGATACATTTAATGTGCCACAATTGCTAATGTCCTATTGTTTTTTATACAGAGAAGAATAATCAGAGTATTAACCAAAAATGGAAGAGGGAATGGAAAAAGGACATAGCTAGTACTGGATTATTGGGGCAATTTGGTCAATCAACAACAGTGCATGGTCAATTCCAACAAGTAATCCTAACACCAACCAATGACATCAAAGGACGTCTCTACGTGTACGCATTAGAGAATGTCTGTGAATTTTGTTTAAAGTAAAACGTCGCCGTCACAGGGACAAGGACGACCGTAGGCTACTTTGTGGGAAATGGGTCCCCACTTACGGGGATCGGATACCTTGCTGCAGGCACCATACCAGGTAACCCATCTTAAATTATTGGGACCCACCCAACTGACTTTTAATAATTCTTTTTCTGGGACTCGTGACCTTTAATTGTTCTAAATAATATAATTCAAGTATATCCTATGGAGCTAATACGTTCAGACAGTGAAGGCTGAGGCGGTGATGTACGGAATCGTGTGTCATGTTTTACAAATTCAATGATTTAATGTTTTATTTCCAGATTCACTGATAAAGAGGAAAAAGATGTATTTCCACATTCGAGCAAAGCTAACACATACAAGTAATAGCTATTTCTCATGGAGAAAATCAGTAACGGCCAGTTTTGTTTATTAAACAACAAAATATTCAATAGATACAACTATCTAATATAAAAGAATATACCAACGTTTATATCAAATTTTATTAGGAAAAATCTCATAATTATTCCCAATGCATAATGTCGCAAAACTTCCATCCAAAAACATATTATCAACATAACAAATATATATATATATATATTCTAAGATGCAATATTTCCACAAAGTTTAACTACCACCTCAAGATGAAGTAGTCCCACATGCAATAATCATATGTAACACAACTTACAGAGAGCAAAAAGTTAAAAAGTACTGGTTAACCATTTGCTCGAATTAGCTTACTTGTTTTGCATACAATGAAGGAATGTTTGTAACAAAATTACTCATGGAAGAAACGGGCTATGCCTAAGATTATAAAATGAAGTTCACAGGGTTCAAAAAATGGCAGAACACAATTATATTGAAACAGCTAAAACAAATGAAGTTCCTATAGAAGTATCTAGTATCAAGAAAAACGCATATAACATCAGTACAAATGTGCTTAAATAAAAGCTGAGAAGCTCTTGATATGCTGCAGCAAGATTTTCTATGCCTACAGTTTTGATGATGCTCTTCAGTCGATTTTCACCGATGAGAAAAGGTAATGAACAAAGTAGAATGAAGAAAGGAAACCAATGGCACCGGCAGAAAGCATGATAGCAACTGCCATTAGCAGAGAGTAGCCAAGATAAAGTGTAGCCGACACTGAACCGCTCAAACTCTGGAGGTCAAAAACAAGGTAATTGATGGAATACAAGAATACATACAGAGCAACTGAGCCTGATGCATAGAATGCTTTCCACCACCACATCCAATCCTCAACACAAAGATGCATGTAAGTGAGAACAACAGAAACTTCAGCACAAACAATCACCAACAACATAAATACAATAAGAAGGAACCCAAAGACATAATAGAACCTTCCGAGCCAGATGCTAGACAAGATGAAGAAGAGTTCGATAAAGAGAGTTCCAAATGGGAGTGTTCCGGCACCAAGAACAAGAAGCCATGAAGGATATTTACAGGGAGGGACCTCTCTAGGGATCTGGTTAGTTCGGACAGGGTATTGAATGGGTTCAGCTCTTGTGCCTAAGAATCCTCCCACAAGAGTGAGTGGAACCGAAATACAGAACCAGAGCAAGAAAAGAATGAAATATAAGGAAAGGGGAATAGCCCCAGTGCTCTTACTTCCCCAAAGGATGAAATTCAACAGAGTCAAAATCACAAAAACAATTCCAGGGAAGAAGCATGCTATTGACCAAGAAACTGATCTCCACCCTTCGGATGAACCTTTAATAGTCCTCCACATTCGTACACCAATATAACCAGCAGCAATCCCCAAGAACAGATAAAGCAATATCATCCCTGTCAACAGATTACCCCGAGAAGCCGGTGACATGAAACCAAGAGCTGCAAAAACAATAGTGACAACTGCCATTCCAGTAATCTGAACTCCATCTCCAACCATAACACAGAGTAACTTCGAATGGGATGGTTCTCTGAAGACGTCACCAACCACAAGCTTCCATCCAGAAAGCTCCTCATTCATCTGGGCCTGAGCTTCTTTATCTAACTCTTCATACCTTGTCAAATCTCTTCTCACTGTTCTCAAAAATATGACAAAAACAATGCCTGCCAAGAAGAAAATCACCATCAACGAGTTAAGAATTGAGAACCAATGAACACGATCACCTTCCATTTTTAGATAAGCATCCCACCGAGATGGCCACTTGATGTTGCTTTTTACAAACTCAACCTCATAACTGAACGACACCCGTTCTTGCTCCCTTATAACCTGAGATTTGTCAAGCTCCTGTGGACAGCTTACAGATGTAATATTATCGTAGAGGTGGAGTTTTGTCATCTCGTCAGGGTCATATTTTACACTGCATGGAACAACCTCAAAACCAACAATCTCATACCCTGAAGCCTTATTATTGTCAGCTTCTGAAATGACACCCAAACCTTCTTCTCCAGTACCAATTATCTCCACACCAGCTCCTTCATACTCGTGAACCAATACCCTAAATCTCAGATGATTGATAATGTAATCATTATTACTGTTGGGAGGGGTATATCCGACCGGATATCCAGTCCACTGAATTTTAACCCCATTTTGGTTAGTAAACCTCATAGCTGGCAAATTGTCAAGAATCATGTTCACTTGATACATATCTCGCGTTCTCTGCTTTAAAAGCTTAACCTCATACTCGCTTAATGGAGGAGTTGTGCAGAGGAACACAGTCTCGTTGATATTCATCCGGAAGCGATATGGGGAATTGTCAATTTGATCTCCCATTAGCAGTTCCCCAAGATTTTCAGCACTTTTCTTGATGCCCCCTCTAGGCTTGCAATAAGGAAGGCTGTAATAACTGAATGGAAGCTCAGTTTCAATGGAGGTCAACGAATTTACTTTGGCATATATTTCATCCCCCGTCGAGTATGTGTGCATATAACTTCCAGGTAGATAGAAACCATTACAAACTTGTAATATGATAACCAACACAACAAAAGTGGTGTATGATTTCCGTCCTGAAATCAAAGGGGACGCCATGGTTCAATTGAAGGATAGCAAAGAGTACGTCCTCAAAACTGCTAAACCTAAGCTACAAATTGATGGCATATAATGAAACAATTCTGCAAAAGGAAAATTCAAGGAATTAGTCAATAACTAATGCACTAAAAATAACAAATTATTTCTCGATCAAAGGCTGTTCAGCCAGCTATTAAATGTTTACATACATGCATTCATTAGCAGATATTACTTACTCATGAACTGGGTGTGGTGACTAATTTCCTATAAATATAAACAGACAAAAAGGTGATATTAATGCATTACCCTGTCAAACTTATGCTACTTTAACCATAACCTGCGGGCTGAGATTAATAAATTCCTTTAAAGATAGACATACGGTAGCTGGCATTAGCATATTATTGAAAGAATTTCAACTCCTTGCATAAATAGGAAGCCTCAATAGCACACTTACAAATTCACGAGGCTATACATTCACAACAAGACAGAATGATCCCCTAGTCATATGCCAAAGCATTCTAACTATGCTCCTCAAGTTACAAAATAAATGCACAAGCGCCGCCACCATTACAAATATGCACGGACAACAAGATAGAAACCTATAAATGCCAGAAACTGAATTCCTCGACTGCTCAACAGCAAACCAACAATCGTTAATCAAAACCACCAGCTACCATACAGAGATCTAAATAACTTCGAAAAACCTAGTTCAATGAACCGTCTAAACATCTGCAGTTCAGAAACAGAAAAAGGAAGAAAAATACTAGCAGGAGACGGACATCCTTATAAAATTTATAACAGGACGATGCCAGAATCACAGATAAATTAAAACATTAAAAATTAAAACGAAAAAGTAAAACAAAATAGATATTCAAATCAATAAATCTACATATTTATTTATAGACAAACGAATGCCATACTCGTGTAAACAGCACAGAGATAAACGTACCGACGACGGATCTGAATTCGCATCCGGCCAGGCGAGGGTTTAGTGAAATGGCGATTTCTTGTGAAGTTGATATGTGAGTGCGTGAATTTGCTTGAAGGGGCAGCAATGGCTGTATCGCGTGGATTTAAAGTTCCAGATTTAGATCTCAAGGCAATTTTTATTTTTCTTTGATTTTTGCAACTCATTCGCTACCATGCATTTTCCAAATATTTTTGCAATAAACTTCCTGGAAAAGCCGAGTCATGGTGGAAGGAATAATTGAATAGTCCTTCGGGCAAATTATCTGTTATACGAAAATAAAAAAAAAAAAAAGTATTATGATAGAGTTATGTTAGATTATTTTAATATTTGTATAAATGTTAGAAATAAAACAGAAATATTTGATAAAAGAAAATTTTATCTGCGACGTTAGTAAGAAAATGAATATTAATTTTGAAAACGTGACATAGATTAATTCTTTATAGTCATGTTACAATCATTTTAATCCTTGTTTAGAATCACTTCCGTCCTCAGGCTTAATGTTTAAATTGCGAAATTATCATCCCAAAGTTATAATTTTATTTCACGCCATCCCTTAAATGAACTTCAAATAAAAATTAAAAACGAGATTGAACAAAAAAATTTTGATCTCACCATTTCCATCCTTACACAATCAAATTTCCGATCAAATTTCGCCAAAAATTCATTTAAAGAGCAAACGTAAAACTAAATTATAATTATAATTTTAAGGACTACAAAGTTGCAATTTAAACATTAGCGATTAAAGTGATGTCCAGTATAAATATTAGGGGCCATTTATGCCATTTCCCAAATTTTCAATCACATTTTTTCGTTTCAGGGAAAGAAAAATCGAATCATTACATCAATACATCCAAAGATAAGGTATAATAACTAAAATAAAAAAAATTAAAAAAATTCTACATTCTTAAAGCTACCATGCAATGAAAAGATTCTGCAAACTACCATCTGATAGAAACAATATTTCCGAGAAATGTATAGGAAAAAATAATTGTCAAAATTTCACTTTCAAAATGATAATTATAAAAAAGGGAAGCCTTCCTGCAAGTGCAAGTTAAAAAGGAAATTGCAGGAAGAGGGCGATTATTCTATTTCTACTTATTGTCCGAACTAGTTTCGGATGCTTGAACTTAGTCAATAGAATACCTTTTACCGCATTTAAAGCAATTAGGGCTTCAATGTTCTCTAAATTTGCAATAACAAATGTTACAAATCACTCTTATCAGGAAGGTTAGGCAGCCTGAGCAAGAGGTTCTGTTCCACTAGGTGCTTCAAGCCTGCAGTAAAAATGGAAAAACACAAATGAATCAAGATGAAATCCAATAGTTAACATGGATGCAATTAACGAAAGTGTATAAAATAAAACATGAAAATGTAGACAGAAATTTACTTTTTAAGTCCTCCAACTTCCACCCTCAGAAAGTTTCCAATTTTCACTGAGGATCCGACTTCCTTCGAGAGATTATTCAAGAGTGTCTAAAGGAATGTACACAATACTAGCGTTAAAACAGCTCAAAACTCCTCATGTTTTGGATCCTAGATGTCTAACACCCAGTTGAACTAACTCATACCTTTACATTTATGGAGTCGTTCACAACAAACTTTTGTTCCAAAAGGACTACTTCCTCGAAATACTTTCTAAGACGGCCTTCAACCATTTTATCTACAGCCATCTGAGACTTACCTGTACTTTCTGCCTGAAAAAGACAACAGTCAGTAATAGTAATTAGCGTTTGCTCCATGGAAGCAGAAAGTAAAATTACATTCAAGAAAGCTTCAATGTTTGCAGAGAACAAGAAATAATATTAATCGCCATCCTTATAAAACAATTCCAATGAGTACCTGAGACCTGAGGATCTCACGCTCATTGCCTAGTGCATCAGAAGAAACGTGTTCCTTTGTCAGGAACAGCGGCTTTGCAGCAACAACGTGCATTGCTAATTCTGACCCAACACGCTGGACAGCATCCAACGGAATATCCTTATTCTCTACTTCAAGTGATACAATCCCAGCAATACGTCCTACACCTGCATTTCCAAAGGGAGCCACCAAAGCAAACATTAACAGTGCAGAGTATCTTTCATGGAAATTCAATTCAAAGATTTTGAAAAGTATTAAAACGCGATTGCAAGAACTGAAATGCTAACATATCAGGAAATCTCTTCTTACCTGGTTGTGGGCTTGTATGGAGATATGTAGACAGGACACCGTTTGGTGAAGCGGATATTGTGAACCCTCCTCCTAGTTTGACGTTCTCCCCCATCATTGCAGCCACCTCTGTAATTGCACTTTGAACAGTTCTCTCTCCGCTTATCTTAGGATGACCTAATATCATCCTCAAATCCTGTCAAAACAAACTCCTCATGGGATTCAGGAACCTTAATGAAATCTACAGGAAAAACAAGGAACAAATGCAAGTCCTGTCGCAACAGCTCAAACTCACAGAAGTTCCTGAATTCATGAGGTTGATTTGTTCGATAGATAGTTCGATAACTAGGGTGAGCCAAAGCGAACAAGTATTTTGAGACAATAATTTGAATATAACTAGATACAATTGGAGGAAACATTGATTTTCTTTTGCAGCAATATAATAAAGGTTACTCACCTCCAGACACTCAGGTCCAACAGGAGTAGCTGCCAAAGACTGTTTTGAACTTTCAAGCAACAATGCTGACTTTGCCAAAGATAAGGCCTACATGAATCGCAATTTGCACAGATCCGATAAACAACACATTGAAAACGACAAATTTAATGCCAAATGAAAGGAAAGGGATATCTCATCATAGGAAAAATCAACAAATACCCTGCGAGTAAGAAATAGAGAAATATGGATTTTCTAGTCATAGGCTATCCAGTTAAATGTTATATTCTTTATTCACAATAATTTTTCCTGAAGTTATCATAAAATTATATATCACCGGGCACCAAAACATAGCAAACAAAGAAGGGAGGAAACAAAATATTCTACTGACCAAGTATTGAAAAATTTCATTCCTAGCAACAAAGTCTGTCTCGCAATTGAGTTCAACAACTACAGCCTTCTTTTCATCCTGTGCCAATGCAAGCAAACCCTCAGCAGCAGTTCGAGAAGACTTCTTTGATGCAAGAACAACCCCTCTCTTCCTCAAATCCTTCTGCGCAGCCTCTATAGTAGTCCAAGACAACGCATTATCAATTCAATAAGAGTGCACATACAATTTCAAAATGTTTAACTTCAAAATATAAACATTAAGAATGTAAGAAGGAAATTACAAACTCACCAATATCCCAGTTGCAAGCAACAAGAGCAGACTTAACATCCTTAATAGGAGCACTTGTTCTCTCCCTCAGCTGTTTTATGAGATTGGTCTGTTCAGATGCAGATATTTCAGATGAGTAATGCCGTGTGAAATGGATCCTGAAACTATCGACTGGATTCGGATAATTGCGGGAAACTGGACGATTATCTTCAGAAAACTTAGTAAAAGAGCTTCCTCTGTATGCCAGTGAAGTAGAATAAGTATGGCCACAATTCGCTGGACTACTCAGCCTCTTATACAGAATCGTAATTGGACGTTTCATGCCTCGTGTAAAACCCATTCTGATAACAACTGATATACACTCTTAATCTAAAACGAGAGAAATATTAAATTAGCTTCTCAAAAATAAATGTTAATTGTTGATTAAAACACAAAAAAAGAACACCAAAGTCAAACTATTCACAGAACCTTCAAATAAACAACTCAGTACAGACTAAAAGAAACGAGGACAAAATTCAAGAGTGCATTAAGAAAATGTAAACTTGCACTAATATTTGCATCTAGAAATGCAAACATCTCTATCATCAAATCCGAAAAAGAACTTGTTGTAATAGCCATGGTTTATCAAGCTAATTACAGCTTTACAAACAAGATGAAGATTGTTGCAGGCATGCATTATGCCAGTATACGAGCGAGATTAAGAGAAAGAGTTGTCCAGAGATATATATACAATATTGAGCTCAGAGTTCACACTGTAGAATTAACGCCCCAGCTAAGGCCGTATCTTTGATTTTCACTTATGTCCAGCTTTTTTGATATTTCAGAGCCTAATTTACCATGAAAAGAAATCAATCATAACCATACAAGCATGCACAGTCTTCGTTTATATTTAGTTAGTGCAATAGCATCAAGCCAATAACTTTCAATCTATAAAGCAAAGGCCCATCCTATTACAATAGCAAAGTGCAATTCTGAATAAGAGTACATGAACAATACAATGAAAACTCCAAATACACATCACTTGCTCATTTCACTTACTTCAGTTGAAAAATAAATATATCATACACATAGACATAGAAGACCTAAAATGTGCTAATGTGCAAATTGTAAAGGGGGTTATTCCTATTCAAGTTTTAGAACACAATATAAGATAGTCACTAGACAACTCATAACAAGTGCATTGTAAAATGCAAGTGGCTGAGATACATAAGTTCCTCTACCATTTTGCACACACCAAAATACGACTATCTCCAAACACAAATCCAATTTAATATCATCATTCTTTATTTTCTTCTCACCAGAAAAATAATCCCAATATTTCATATCACTTAAATAGTCATCCAAGAATCACCTAATTACAAATGACATCAAAATTGGGTGGTAATAGTGAACCACAGCTGAAATATGGGAAATATTAATTTCATCGGTTGAAGTAACTCCATCATGCGAAAATGATAACTTTTACATAACAAATAAGCTACCAAGATTTGAGTTGGGTGAGAAATATACCTAGCTGGTTGGATTTGAAAATTTGTCCGCTATTTGTTCAAGTTGATCACCTTTTCTTTGAACCCTAAACCACAAAAGATTGAGTCTTGATTCTTGAGATCGAAGGAGCAATGGTCACCCGAGCGGGGGAAGAGAGAGGGAAGAGGGTTTAACAGGGGACCCGTAAGCCTGAAAATACAAAGCTCTGTTTGGTTATCGAGAAATGTATAAATACTTCTTATTGTATTATATATAATTTTCACAGTATAATGCACATATTCATAATTCATATATCTTTGTGTTATGTGATTACCAATAAATAAGAAAGAACTCTTTTTTTCTTTTTCTTTTTTTAAAGATTGGTAAATAGCAAGGAACTCTAATTCGCAAAACTCTCCTTTTTTAGGGATACGTTTACCTACATGTATAAATTATTTACGAAGTATCACAGTTGTAAAATAATTATTAATATTTAAAAATAATGAAGAAAGTATTTATTTCTTGTTTCAATAATTTTTCCATGAGTCATTTCTTTCTTTTTCCATTTTTTCGTAAGATAAGTTTTTAATTTGGTTTGGCTAATTTAGTAAACTGAGGAATGCTTCAACATTTCTTGTTTATTTAACTAAAAGGATGAAAAATGGAGATTAGTAGTTATTTCTCAAAAAAAAAAAAAAAAAAAAAGTTAAAAATTGTCAAATAATCTAGTAGGAAAAAAAAAAGAAGATAAAGCTTTTGATTTTTAGACCATAATACTAAACTAGAATTATTAGTCATAGATAAATTCATTTCTTTGATTTTGTTTAATTTGAAAATATTAAGTAAAGAGATTTCGAAAGGTATATAAATAAGTAAATAAAATAAACGAGAAAATAATTATTTTCTTTTCCGTTAACCATTTCATCATTTCTCCCCCATCATTTTTTTCAAATTTCAAGACAATCAAATAAGTTCGGAAATTAAATTTTTTATTCTAATACTTCTCCATAAAATTCTTGAACCAAACTGTGCATAACTAAATTATATGTTTATGGATTATAGGCTACCCAGCTATGGATTCCGTCATGTTTAGGAAAAGAAATTTAGCAACGCAAAAGCCTTTTTTTTCTTTTTCTTTTTTTTTTTTTTTTTTCAATTTTTCTTCCCCAAAAAGCACTTTTCTGCGTTATAGTTTCTGCAAACGCTTATTAAAATATAAAAACTCTTATCGTCAAAAAAATTTTACAAGCACTTCTTTAGAGCATGTATTTATAAAAGACTTCTTTTTCAAAAGCACTGATTGCAATAATCATTTTTATTTGGGTATTTATAAGTTCTTTCCCCCAGTTCTTACATCTTTTTATTGAATTTCCCTGCCTTGGTATTTTTATCCATGACATGATTACTTGTCACAGCTTAAGGACCTGTTTGTCTCCAATGCATTGAACTCTAATTATACCCAATTTGTGGGTTCAGGACCAAGTACCATACGTTAAAGAAAGAAAAAGGGCAGAAGAAGCGCATGTCCCTGCAAAAGCAGAAGAGGCCCACATTATGTCACACCAAAAGGGCCCTTACGACATATCTTTTTTCTTATTCATTTATTTATTTTTTATTTGGCAAACATCCGTATGATATTATCAAAGGCATTATATGTGTCTTTCAACCCAAGAAGTTCTCATATAGAACGCACTACAACCTCATTAAGCCAATAACTAAGAAACTTGTAATTAAGTTGTGAAAAGATTCAAAAGTTCAAAAGCAGAAACTGATCAACCAAAAAAAAAAGAACATAACAAACGACATATAACATATGTACCTATATACATTACAAGAATAACATTCTAAACAAACTTGCATATGAGGATTAGGCCTATTTTGACTCTATTCCCCAAAAACTAATTTTCTTTCCGACTAACAAATAACAAGAATCCAGTTATCTACTTCCTTTTTTCCCACTCAATATGTCCACTTTCTTACTACTACCTTGGACCAGAAAGTTCCATGCAAAGAGCTTCATAGTCATCACCCATGGTCATCGTCATCCCAAACATGCCCGAGTGATCATGATGATCGACAGTTGAGTTTGACTTACTATTATCACGCGAGATATTTGAATTTGTATGGATGTAGTTATGGGATGCGGCCCATTTTTCAGCAAGACCATCACCTTCGAGCATTCTTACAACCTCGGACATTTTGGGGCGGTGGGACGGTAGGTATTGAGTGCAAAGTAGAGCCACTTGCAGCATCTCCCCCACCTCAATCCTATCATAGTTGATTCCTAGTTCTTTGTCCACTAATAGTTCAAGTTTCTTTTCTTGTTGTATCTTCTTGACCTGGAAATTCCATAGTATCATGTTAAATTTGCTTAGTGTTATTTAGAGCACAAAAACTGTTTTATCTTGGAACGGTAAAAAACGCCTAGAAACAAAGTTGATAACTGATAACTAATCGAGGGAAGTTGATGAACAGCAGGGGTGCAGTTGAGTCAAGTCGAGCCGAGCTCTAGCTTGAAATTTTTAATTTAAAAAAATAATAAATATAATTTCATGTGTTTGATAGAATTAACAATGCAATATAAGATATTTATAATGTATATTAAAAATATAAAAGACATTGAGCTTATGTACAAGCTCGCGATCACAAACCTACATACAGACAGCTCGAGATCAGCTAGATCGAGCTCGGCTCAGGAAACTGGTTAGCCAGTTTGACTCATTTGCACCCCTAATGTGAACAACGAAAGATGCTTCATGTCTTTTTAGCAAATAAACTTGCTACATTGCTATTATAAAAAATGATTCAACTTTACCCCTTTTCCCCCTTTTAAATATGATTTTGGTCAATAGACATGATATAAGTTCCATGCATACTAAACACAGTAAAATCTCAGATGAGACGTACCCATTCCAGCATGGCTCCTTTCTGATTAACTGATTTTCCAAACTCAAAAGCTCTCATTCCGGTAATGAGCTCCAGCAGGAGAATACCGAACCCAAATACGTCAGTTTTCTCAGATGACTGTCCGGTGGATAGATATTCCGGTGCAATGTGGCCCACAGTACCACGAACAGCTGTGGTGACATGAGATTCAGCATGATCAAGTAGTTTCGCAAGGCCAAAGTCGCCAACAACGGCCTCACAGTAGTCGTCTAACAGGACATTTGCTGCCTTAACATCTCTGTGTATTATCTTTGGGTCACATTGTTCGTGCAGATAAAGTAAACCTCTTGCTGCTCCAATTGCAATTCTCTTCCTCGTGTTCCAGTCTAGAGCTGGTTTTCCTTCAAAATAAGAAAATTTTCATAAATAACATTTGATAATGTCTACTACTATGAAAAAAAAAAGGTTGATTCAGACTCGACAGCATTAAAAATTCCTTTAAATTTCCACCTTTCCTTGGGAAAGGTTTCAGGTTATGTTAAACAAAAACAAAGCAGGACATACGCCTGACTCTTGAGACTGTTGTTTAACTTATTTGACCTTCTGGAACTCAAATTCGGAATACCAAGATGGTCCTTATTTGGGACAAAGTGATTTTCCATTTAGAGAAGTGGGGAAATGAGTACTAAAAATGAGCAGTAAAAGTTGAGTGTTTGCAACTACAAGTCAAAAAATAATAAACCGCTGATGATGTGAGTTTATTTATATATATATATATATATAAAGTAAGTAAGTTTCCATAGATTTAATGCTTATTATAATAATTAATAATTTTACGACGAAAAAGCTAAAGAAGAATCTAAGAGCACCTCATTGAGCTTAAATTCTCACTAGCAAAAAGAGAAGTCACTCTACCTCGAAGCCTCGATGCTACGCTGCCATTAGACATATAAGGATATACGAGAAGCCTCTCGTGTGAGGTGGCACAGTATCCAATGAGACGAAGCAAATGTCGATGAACTGCTAGGCTGATCATCTCTAGTTCCATTCTAAACTGTGATATCCCTGTAGTTCCTGTCAAATCCTTTAGTCGTTTCACAGCAACCAACGTACCATCTCCCAATGTCCCTCGATAAACATCGCCAAATCCCCCTGCACCAAGTATATTCTTTGAGCTGAAGTTGTCCGTAGCACGTTGTAGCTCTTTAAATGTGAAGTTTCTTAGGTTTCCCAATCTTACAAGATCCTCTTCTTGAACATCTGCAACAGAAAACATACGAATATAATGTGGGACTTAATACATTGATTTACATGTAATAAGCACAATAATTACCAACCCGTAATGTTTAGAATGGAGGGCTGCCTCTTCCCGTTTTGTCTTAGGAAAAGAAATCCTAATGCCAAGACTATAATAGAGCTGAACACAAGGCTCACTCCGAGGGCAATTGCCAGTTTCCTCGACTTGGTTCTCCCTGAATTTATGCCCAAAAAATTAAAAGAAAAAAAAAGTAAGAAGAGGCGAACAAAGAAGTTGAAGTTTGCTGCATGATCCGTGGACTAGAGAATTGTTAAGTTACCAGAAGATGGATTTACGGAGAACGAAAGAGGACTAGCCAGGATTGAGTCAGAACATTTTTCACTAGAATGGCTTCCACAAAGCAGAGGATTACCCAAAATGCTGCAAGAACATACTAAACTAATTAAGAAAAACCAAGAATTTCAGATAAAGCAAATGATTGTAGTAATTATAAATTAATGAAACATTATATGGTGTAAGTGCATACTTAAATGTTTTGGCTGGAAAAGTGGGAACAGGTCCACTGAGATTATTGAAGGACAAATCCCTTAAACATTCGAAAGAGACAGAAAATCTCATAATTCACATGCGGAACCAAATAAAAGGAAACAAAATGAGGAAACAAAAGAATATGGTTGTATTGATACTCACAAGAAAGTAAGTTCAGGGAGACTGGCTAAGGACAGAGGAACAGCCCCACTGAAGCTATTGTTATTGAACCTCCTAAGTCATTACAAGACAAATAACAACAATGGACAGTACAAGTAAAGTCAAAGAAAGGGATGTCACTCATACAGCCATCATGTAAGGAGTATGAAGCAACAAACACTGAATTTGCCAAGAATAGATGTGAAAATTAACACTCACAAGTACTTTAAACGCTTCAAGAAACCCAAAGACTCAGGTATATGACCAGATAACTTGTTATTGGAGAGATCCAATGTTTGAAGGTTTGGAAGATAGCCTATTTCTTTTGGAATATGCCCAGAAATATTATTGTTCTGCAATAATCTGCATTCAAAATTCAACATTAAGTCAAAATTTACACTTAATGTGTGTGAAAAAGTAAAATCTTTGCTTGCTTACACTTGTTTGAGGTTTGTGAGATTTGCAATCATCCGAGACAAAGAACCTGATAAGCCCTGACTTGGAGCCCCTCTGAACAAAATTTGTGGACAAAACAAGAAATGAAATTCAAATTTTTTCTAGCTTTTATGTAACGGTCAAATTAAATTAAAAAAGATACAATAAGTTGAGAGAAAAAAAAGACTGACAAGGCAGTAACAAGATTATCAGAATTGCAAGTGATCATAGACCAGCTACAAGGGTCCACAGAGTCCTCATCCCAGTTGCTCAGAGCTCCATGAGGATCATGTAAGCCTCCCCTTATTGCAATGAGAGCTTCAACTAAAACCCACAAAGAGAAAACAGGTCAATACAAAAATTAATGAAACAAAAAAATGAAGTATTTTTGTTCTTTTTTCAAAGAAAGATTGGAGGGTACCTTCAGGATTGCGGGCTTCAAAGGATAGAGAAAGAGCGAAGAAAAATGTAAGAAAGAAAAGGAGAAGAAGGAGACATTTGCTGAGAATGAGAGACATGATCATTAAGAATACATGGGGAGAAGATGGAGTTTCTTACATATGATTCTCAAAGATATTGTATGTAATATGGGCTCTCTCTCTCTCTCTCTAAACTTTTTACAAAGGCGCCATCTTTTACTGTGTTAAACCCCTCCCTTTTGTGTTTTTTTAGACCACTTTTCTTTTATTTTTCCAGCCTTTTGTCTTTTGAATGTAGGAAAAATACAGAAACAAGGTGGTGAAAAAGTGCCTTGTATGTGTGTGTATTGAGCTGTGCCTTTGTACTAAAAAGGGCCTGCAAGACGCTTTCAGTTCTTTGTTTTAATGATGATGGTTCATTTTCTTTTTCTTATTAAGCTTGTTTTACTGAGTTTCTATACTTAATTTTCACGTAAAACCCTCCTCAAATATATTTGCTTTGTGGGTTATTCTTCCACTTTCTAAGCTTAGAGATAAGATAAGTTGCTTTCTGAGTACCTTTTAGTTTTTCCTTCTCATCCATAGTCTTTCTGCTCAAAATTCTCTTTTTTAAAATAATATTTTATTTTATATTTCTTATCATAAATACATATCATCTATATTAAATCTTTCTTATAAAAATACAGATTGCAAATGACAAGCAATTAATAGATATTACATCCAATAAAATAGAAGATGAATAATGAATTAAAATGCAAACCCCAATTTTTTTTTAAACTAATTCTTTTCTGTTTGCTCTCGGGATGACCTTCCTCTTTTAATCTCTTCACTTTATTCCACTTTTTAGTTTTTTTATGTGAAAAATGTGTCTCTCTCGTTATGTGTGTGTGAGAGAGAGAGAGAGAGGGAGAGAGAATGAATCAAGTGGGAGATGTCAGTAATAGTCAAGGATTAGAAGCCCAGAATTTGAGAGTGACAGCAAAACTTGGATAATCAAGAAAAAAAGATAAACAAAAAAATGAAAGAAATAAATATTAAAAAAATCAGAGGAAAAAGAGACATGCAACAAAGAAGGAATTTATTTTTTTATTTAAAATAAAAGGAAAAAGGCATGCAAGGGAGGGAAAGAAAGAGGGAAAAATTATGGGCCTTGGCATTTTTTATTTGAGAAGGGAAAATGGCACTGTTTATAGGCTCAGCCTGTTTTCTTTTATTCCATTTGATAGTCTACTGAGATTAGACTTAACAATGGAGGGCCCTTCCCCAAGTTTACAACCTCTAATTATTACTCTCTGCTGTCTTTTTTGTGTTCTGATTCAGATTTTTCTTCTCAGATTTTTTATGCAATTGATTTGTTTCAACAGTCCCAACAACAAGCCTTCCAAAATATTTAAAAAATAAAAAAGAAAACATATAGTATTTAATTTATTAATACATTATTTTTTATAAGAAAATATTTACATCACTCCAACCATAATGTTATATTTAAGAAATAATTCTAGTTCAAATCAAATATAATCATCAGATGCTGTGATGAGCAACTTTCGTATATTGGTATGTTAATCATATCTCATAATGTATTATGTCTATCATGAATTTGGATAATATGGAGCGTGGACATTTTGAAAGGGATTATGCATAATAATTATTTTAGTGATGGAAATGTAATATTTTAACAACTTTACAGGAATTAAATTATGGTACTTTATTCGAAAACCATAGAAAGAAGCATCCCTATCCTTTCTCCACTGTCAATCCACAGCACTAATTATGTTCAGATAAAATAATTATTATCACTTTATTAAAAGTGAAGTAATTAGTTATTTTATCCTAATAATATAATAATATCCCACTTTGAAGCCTGTTTCATCATCATCCCCAATATATATATATATATATATAAAATAAAAGGAAAAGCAAATTACAAATTCAAATAAAAAAGCAAAAAGGAAATAAACCAGAGAAGGAGCTTTCTGCCCATTGTTAAAGCAACAAGCTTTTATGGAGTTGTGTGCACATAATAATAAATTATTAATTTTACTATTAAATGAGATAAATTTTTAAGCATTCTAGTTTGTATATTACTTATAAAAAGTAGTTAGTTCTGAACAAGTGCATGGGAATTTGCAAATCCAAATCTTTATTGGATTTCGTTTATTCTTCCATGCGCTGGAATTGATTCTTCCGCTATGTTCTCTTCTCTTTTTCTACTGTCCAAATTGGACAATTTTTCTTTTTTTTTTTTTTATGTACAAATAAATAAACCCAAATTGGAAGCCAATGGAGATTTTGCCCCCAACCATCAAGCAAAATTGAGATTTTACTCCAGACCTTTACAGAATCATGGGCTCCATCTCAGTTCTGGTCCAACAATGTAAACTATGTATTAGAACTGATAAATTTATAAATCCAATCTTACTACTTAAAGTAAATGAATCCAAAATATTAATGGGTTCAAGTCTTATTTTTTACTTAATAATAATGTTTTTATATTGATCGGCATATTTTTTACTATTTATTTGTTGATCATTATATTTGATTAGTTTAGATGTGTTGATACTATAAATGTATTGATACAGTGATCGAACATTTCTAGCTTAAGAAAACTCCAAATTGGACAATTATAGTTTAGAAATGGAACAAGGCATGTTTGAGGGGGATAGCTGTTTTATCCCTCTTTCGGTCGAATGAGGTAGAGATGGATGGTAAAGCTCTCCTAGTATTTTCGATTTTTTTTTTTTCCATAAATGTCTTTTTTGTGGGTTATCTTCTTTTGGTTTTGTATATTCTACCGAAATGGTGACATCCGCTTTTTCTCCTATTTGATATGGAAAAGCATATATGAAAGAAGATGTTGATAGTTTTTCTTATCTTTGTTTTTCATTTTTGCTTCTCATTTTTTTTTTTTTTTTTTTTTTTTTTTGCTTTTTCCCCTTTTCTATAAATTTATATCTATAAGGAGACAAACTGAATCCAACTCCCCTATGGTGTGCTTGAACGGGAAGAATGTCAATTTCAAAAGGAATAATTGCATCTTGCTCCATGTAAATTTTGAAATGGACATAACTATTAAACAACAGGCATCATGACTCCTATACTTTAAAAAGAAGTATGAAAAACTACAAGTTTATGACTTGTTAATTATTAATCTAAAGTACACCCTTTACAGCCTAATTCTTGGGGGCAATAATTTCTAGTTTGACGCAAATCCAACACGAAATTAATGAATATAAATTAGTGCTTATCGAGTTAAGTCGAAATTAACTCAATATGAATTGCAACTTACAAATTTCAGTGAGTTTAGATTGGATTGTGAGTTAGCCCACTCAATCCAAATTGTTTTTGGAATGATTCATCAACCCAAGTTGATTCAACACAACACAACTCTTATACAACATGAATAAATGTAAATTTGAATTTAAAATTTGAACGGACCTATCAGATGTCAGACTACACTTGGAAAAGAAAAAAAAAGGTAAAGTTTTCATGAATCATGGGACTTAGAACAAGTTAGTAATATCAAACTACATTTGAGGGGCAAAAAAAAAAAGCTAAGGTTTTCATGAATAAAGAGACTTAGAACAATTTAGTAGCTTTATTGGTTACATTCAAACAATAGTTTATAATCTAACTATGTAGTGTTTTCATGAATGAAAAAGACTTGTAAAAGTATAGTAGTTTTGGCATTTGTATAGTGATGCAATAATATTGATTTGAGTAATTAAATTTAATTTGATGTTATGATTATTTTAATGATAATTTGATTGAGTGATGAGGAAAAAAAACACTACAAACTTTTGTTTTATGTAAATGCCGAATTTCATCAAATGATTTGAGTGGGATAGATGTATGATTTACAGCTAGTCGATCAATTTGAGTATGACTTGATTTAGTTCTTGTTGAGTCTGAATGTGATTTAATAAGTCAAAATTTAATGTGCCCGATTGTTTGTGTTTTCAAAGACCAATTTTTACTATTATTTTTTTATTATATCAAAAATTGAGAATCATTTGTTTATCTATTTTTCTTTTGAAAATGATAACTTTTTTATTTTTTTATTTTTATTTTTTGTAAACCTAACCTAATATTCTATCATCATATTAATATTTGACATAGAATACCCAATGTCAATTCAAAAGAACTAAATATATATAACTTTTCAAATAATACATTTTTTTCCCACCCATATACTTATCCTACTCAATATTTCAAACATGTCATTCAAATGCATTTTTGTTTTCATACAAAAACTAATAATTACTTTTTCAAATATTATAAATGATAGTAACTGAAAAAGAAAATAAAAATATAACCAACTGAACGCCAAAAAAATGTTTAAATTTGAGGTAGGTAGGTTCATGTAGTACCTATCTCGACCCAACCTAACTCCACAAAATCCACCGAAATAGTCTCCCCTTATTAAATCCTAATACCATATATAATATCACAAGAGTTCTCTTTTCTTTTCTTTTTTTATTTTGAAACCATAGTAATAGAAGAAATAAGAAAAGGAATATTTCAGGTAATATTCAAACTCAGGTGGTTGACCTTATAAACCACCTCAATGACTATTTGGTACAGTCTGATTCTATAGAAGTGGTTCAGGTGCTCACCCTCCCAAATGCCCCTCCACACTGGAATCTCCGCGGTAAGATAGATTTGGCTAGAAACCTTTTGTCTCGTTTCCCTTCTTGGTCTATTTGTAAGATTGCTCGGGATTGTAATTTTGCCGCCCATAATTTGGCTAAATGGGCGTTTAGTTCGTCTTGGATGGGCCCTGTCCCTTTTCACAAAATTTCTAATTTTTGCTTTTGTGACGGGGAATTTTTGTAGTTTGCCTCCTTGATTTGAATGCATGTTTTTTTTTTTACCCATAAAAAAAAAGGACTATTTGGTACAGTGGTTAGTTCCATATCACAATAGAAATCAAAAGTGGTGATAAATGAAGCCCGAAAGGAGAAGCCCAACACTTAGGAAGCCCCAAAGAAACCCAAATGGAGGGACCCCATATTGTATTTACATACACTTTGGGGAGCACACGCATATCTTACAACGTCAGTCCTAACATTTATCTAACATGTGTGATGTGACCGCCACTGCTAATGATGCTGACATAATTAAAATATGTAGATGCTAATAAATAAACAAACGTAACTAAGATTATGATTAAGGGGCAAAAACCTTTTAATACCTGGACAAACTCTAATTATAGGCTTAATTATTGTAACTTTTTAAACTTACTTGAAGTGCAGACTTACTCATAGTGACTAGTTTTTATCATGAGTAAAATATTCGAGTTAGCTTGAAAATCAAATTTGAGTTTTCTCAACATAAGCTCAAGTTCAAGTCAAACTTAATCGAATTGGGTCTTTACTTCAAGTTTCTAGACTGAGGTTCATGAGTTTATATATAATTTTAATACTTTTATATTATAATATTATATGTATATATATATATATCAATCCCAAGAAATATACGTGTGTGTATGTATGCTCATACAAACTCATCGGTAGGTTTCAAATGTAAAAATTACATGGACCAACCTATGTCACTCATCTATTGGATTCAGAACTAATTCAACTTAGAACAACGTCAGCCGAATTTGCCCTCATACTAAATGTCACCAAAGCCCATGGGAAACGGGAAGATTTTTTTTTTTTTTTTTTCTTTTCCTATCCTCCATTTTTCTGATGAGCGTTGGAAAGAATTTGTTACCGCAACACAATTAAACAAAACACACTCCACCAATTAATATCGTTATGTATATCATATTTGTGTATAATTATTTAAAATTTTTAAAAGTAGTTCTTTATTTTAATTGCGTTTTATATTATTGAAACTGTACTTACAGACAAGAAGAAAATAAAAGGAAAAAAAAAAGAAACATGAAAAGTAAACTCAAATAAGTTCCTGAGAGGAAAAAAGAAAATTGAAAATAAAAAAAATCATTAAAGAGCAAAAATAAAAAACTTCTTCAATTGTAAAAACGTATTGATATGGTCTCCAAATCCCTTCGACAATTATAAATGCATTTCTCACGCTAAGTTTTCAGCCAAAATAATGGATCAGGCCCATTATGTCACTAGAGGACATTTTTTCTCATTTCTCTTGCGTTTTTCTGAGTATTCCACTCTCGTGGATCTTATGACCAATAGTAAAAAGCATGAAGAATTTGTTACGAGTCCATTTCTAGGCACTAATTATGACCAATACTGAGTCGAGTGATCCATTTAAACGTGCAAATGAATCAAGTTGGCTTGTGAAATGCGAACTGAGTTTGAGATCTTTCGCTTGAGCTTTAATTCAAGATAATTTGAAGCTGCAACCGCAAACTTATATATAATATTAATTTTTTATATTACCAAGATATATATGTATATTATGAAATATTGATATGTATATTGTAAATATGTACTACTAGTGGCGGATTTAGGTAGGGTGAAGTCTAGGTAATAGGTAGTTTTTATGTATGTCAACCAATGACACCACTCATTGGGCATGTTTAGTGCCAGCATGGATCGTAGCGTGGTGGTTTCAATCAATTGTGGAAGCACAGTGGTGTCGTCCTTCTTCTTATTTCTTTCTTCTTTTTTTTCTTTTCCTTCTTCTTATTTCTTTCTTTTCTTTTCTTTTCTTTTCTTTTTTCCCTCCCTTCTTCTTATTTCTTTCTTTTCATTTTTTTACTTCTTATTTCTTTCTTTTCTTCTACTCTGCTTTTTTTTTTCTTTTTATAAAAACGACAAAACTTCTACTTCTCTTTATTTTTAAATAATTTTCTATTTCATTTCTATGTATCTATTCCACTTTGATTTAAAAAGAAGATTAAAGCTTCAAATATATATATATATATATAAGTAATTTGATTTGATTTTCACTTTTTACTCTTAATTTTTATTAATTAATTGTTATATGTGCTAAGGCTTTTAATAAAGTAGAAATTGTAAAAATTATGAATAATTAAGATAATATTAAAACAATTATTTAATCACTTACCTTTTATATGTGTATTTAGATTGCTAATTTGGCATTACTTTTTTTTTTTTGGAAGGATAACTTGGCATTACTTTTTTGCAATTGATAATTGTGGCATTTGATTAAAAGTTTAAACGAGTAATTATGAGATTTCATTTGGGATCAATGAATGACATTTCGATGTTAGGATGAAAGTATGTTGTCATCAAATAAATGTAATAATCTTCCTAAGAAAAATATTATCTTCTTGAACTTTCAAAATACTTACAGGAAGTCATGAAAAGGATATTGCTATGATATCGAGACAAGTACCAAAAATAATTAATTTGTTCGTCTAATAGTGCAAAAAGAAATTATACATAAATGTGCTATAGAAATAACTAAAGTTATTATAGAGAATTTAAATGATGATTACTTTTGTATACTTATAGATGACTTTTGTGATGTATTAGATAATGATATTATAACGACATTTCAAAATATAACATCTTACGAAAACAATTCCACTAATATATTTAAATTTTACATTTTATTAATAAATATTAATATTATTTTAAATTTACTTTTTATTAATATTTTGACCCACTTAGTAAAAATCCTGGATACGCAACTGTGTGCCACCATGACATACCATTTTGCCAACCTAAATGTTTCCCCTGAAGTCAAGCACGGTGTGCTCTACTTTGCACCCTACATCGAACACAGAGTGACTTTTTATGCTGTAATTAGTTTTATTTTGGTTCATTTATTTCAAAATATATTTTATCCCCTATGGTCCTATTCCATTACATAAATATCCAGCAAATGTATTGTATTCTCAATTAATTATTTTTACAAAAATAATTTCACACACTAATCGTGCATATAAAATGAAAGAGAAACCAAGTTTCGTCTAATTTGAAAAAAGAAGAAGAAGAAGAAGAAGCACCTTGAAATAGAGGATGAAATGGGATTCTGGAGTAGAGAATCAGAACCAAATAATTTTTCCTAAGGAAAAGGAAACAAAGAAGCATATGATTGGAAGAGTCGCACATCATAATTTCTATACATGATTAAATTCAAAATCTTAATGATGAACAAGATCAATTTTTGTCCATAACTTACTAATCAACATACGAAGTATACACTCATGATTACACAAAAAACTTCACATTGTTATTTTATTCCCGAGCAATTCAAACTTAAAGACACATCACTTGAATTAGCATATAGTAATTGCTATGTA
>JACFYI010003566.1:802731-824289 GCA_014898755.1 Handroanthus guayacan | reverse complement strand
TTGCAATTTATATCCTAATTTATAAGTACAATTCCAATCCTCTATTACTGCAATAAAGGGTTCTTGGGTAGGAGTTGTAGAAATGGATAAGATTATTTTGTGAACCCAAATAAACTCTTTGATATTTCACTATTGGTAGTAGATTGACTTGCTATAAAAATCTGTTATATACTATTTGTTCTACCATTAATATTCTCGTTCTCTTATATTAATGATAATACTAAGAGACTGTTGGGGGTTCATGTACTAGCTTGAGTTTTTCTTTTGTTTATAGAGAATCTATCGTCGTTGTTTACAAGCTTGCTAGAAACGCTAGGTCTATTGTTGATTCATATGACTTTATTCTATTTGCAACTCGGGATACCTTGGCCCTGGACGTTTCTTATACAAGGTCTTAATATAAATATTACCGCTTTCATATAAAAAAAAATCCAATTCCCCTAAGACATAAGTAGATGTAGTGATAAAATTTCAATAATGTCATTTAAAATAATAATATATTCATTAAATACCAACCATCACTTTAAATTAAGTACATTACAATAGTTCAAAAGTCAAAACTTTGATTTTAAAACCTCATATTACATATGTACTATTCTCCTTATGTTAAATTATATATATATATATATGCATACACATAGTATACCCAAGTCCTAACTTCCAGTTCCATCTTCCATATCTTCCTAAATTTTATTTTTCCGAATATTAGAAAATACTTATTGAAATTCATGTCTTAATTACCTCATGTTCTTTTCTACCAAACACAATGTTATTGCTATTACTCTCCATCAAACCGAGAACCCTACGTAATTTCCTTGTGACGATGCATAAATTAATCTACCAATCGAGCTAATTTAAATTATGAAAGCATTAACTATATTTTTTACCATTAAATCCGAACTTGATCAATTAATTTGTGAGCTAACTTTTAGACCTTTTTTCTTACTATAAAAGCATGGTATTAGCGAGGAAATATAACACTCGTTAATCCTTTACTAAATCCAAAAATGATCAATTTGTAAGCTAAGTTATAACTCAACTCGAACCAGGGGCGGCTCAATTAATTTGGAGGCCTTAGGCAAGATAAAAATTGAGGTCTCACTATAAACTTTTTTAACAAAAATTCAAATAAAATGTTTGGTAATCTTTTTGTAAGAATTGCAACACATATAACAAAAGATATGATTTATTTGTCATTCTCTTTCTCTAGTTCTCATATGCGATAGAAGAAAATACAAAATATTACATGTAGACGTACTTGAATATTTGCTAGAAATACAATTTTGAATTTTAGAATACCATCGTAACTAATGTTTGATACTTATAAAAATAACAAAAACAAAGAGTAAGATTTACAATAATTGGATAAATTTTATAGGAAAAATAATAGTGAAGGCTTTAAGAACTCAAAAAAATAAATGGTTGGAAGATAAAGATGAATTGTCATTCATCTTTATTGAAATTTGAAAAAAATATAAATTGTTATAATTACCAAACAAAGAAAAGGAAAGTTACTTTTTTTTTTGATAGATAAAAGGAAAGTTACCTTATCAATAGAGTAAGATGAATAGTCAACCATGAATAGAGAATTTATTACCTTATTTATAAAATATTATAAAATTTTTAAAATTTAATACGCCTTCAATTTGGAGGCTTTATTCCATATTTTTTTAGGCCTAAGATATAAAAAGAAAGCTTTATATTTTTTAGTTTAAAATATCTTTAATAAAATAGATTTTTTTTTTTTTTAATAATGAATAGGTCTTATTACATATATCTATACATATATGAGGCATCCGATTTTAAGTGGCCCTAGGCTGACGCCTTTTTTACCTAAAGGTTGAGCCGCCTCTAACTCGAGCAAGTTCAAATATTTACATTATGGATTTAGATAATAAATACGTTGTTGTTAAATGTTAATACCTAACCCTTTTTAGGTGGCCCTTAAAACAAAAGAAAAAAGTTCATTTATTTACACTAATAATAATATACAACATCCAAATTTAATGAATCATCAATAAACAACAATTTGGTTTTAGTAGAAAATATATCGAAAAATAAAGTCAAATGCAATTTTCTAAAACATCACATCAATTATGTTTGGAAAAAATTAAAAAAAAAAAAAAACCAACCGTATCTTATCATCTCCCTATACACTTTTTAAAAATATATTTTCTCAACAGACCTGAAAAAAAAATGAAAGTCAGACAGAACTGAGGAAGGGGAGGGGGAAAATAGAGAAAAAAATAAAAAAAAAAAGAAAAAGAAAAACTTTGCAATTTTTCTAGCAGAACTGTGGTACATAAGGTGAGAGAGAGGGAGAGAGATACCTGGGGAACAAAGATGGGAAAAGCAGCAATTCCAAGACAAAATAAAATGAATCGACAAATGCTCTGATGTAATAAGTAAGATCCCATCTGAAAAATAAAAATAAAACAAAGTAAATATGATATACAATAATTTTGGCTCTACTTGTTCATATTTTTGCTGATAAAGGTTTTATCAGACTTTAGGCGGTACACTAATTCTATTACCAAACGCAGCCTTGAGACAGTGATGGCAACTATTTTTACAAAAGAAGAGAGAAGCAGAACAAATGAAATAAAATGAAAAAGAAAAGAAGAAACAGATAAAGAAAGAAATAAAAAGGGGTTAAGTTACCAATCGTTTTCAAGGTACGCATGTATTTTCAAAGATGAAACATTGCTTTTTCACAAGGGTTAAATACACTTTACGTGACACGTCTCATTCATTCCTTTAGACTCAAAATTGTGTATAATTTATTTTTCTCATAGGGAGGATTGTTCTCCTATTACCTCCTGGGAACTCAAACTTTTGCTCGATCTATTTGTAAAATATGGCACAAATCACGTTCGTTTCAAGTTCGATCGGCTTTGCTTGAATAATAGGATTATGCCTACTGAGCCTAGCATCTCATAATTGGATAATTTTTTTTTTAAAATTTAATGTTTGGGTAGAAATAACTGTACATTATACATCTGTGTATTTTTAATATACTTCAAATGTTTGGTGCTTCAAATTATTTTTAATTACATCAATATTTTTTATTATTATATAAAAAATAATTTATTAACATCTTCAGTAATTCAAACAAACTAATCAACTAATAAATGATAAATCAATACATCTGTTAATTAACACTCTAAGAAAATACTTTATTGCTATGAAAAATTTGTGATAATTAATAGGATTCGATGACAAATAGATCGCGTTTGTGATAGATCTGTATTGAAATACTAATAAATTTAAAAATGATCAAGTTAAATTATATATATATATATATATGATGAGGGCACTCATGAACAATTTGTGATACATTTCTATAACAACTTTTTATTAATTTACAAAATTTATAATGGAAACTTCATTACAAAAAAAGTTAGTTATCTCAAGACTTCAATTAATCTGACAAGACATATATTGAAGGATTTGAGACTGCAAAAAAGAATCACAAAATCATGTTATTGATCAAACCATTCCTTCAAATATGTGATGGATTTTTCTTTATAAAAAGGTTTCTTTTTTAACGTTATTTTAACTTAAAATCAAGTTATTAGCTATGTAAATCTAAACGAAATTTGACTATGAAATAAATTAATAAGTATATATGTAATCAAATTTTAGATATGTTTTACAAAGATATATGTAGATAAAGTCGGTCCTTAAAATGAATTGAATATATCTTCGTTCACTATTATTATTATTATTATTATTTGAAAAGTTAATAATATATGTTAATTTTCCCTATGTAAACTGAAGTTAATGAAAATATGATATCTTATCATCTTTATCAAATCCATAAATCATTAAATAACTTTAATCAAGCTCAAATAACCAATATTATATATATATATATTTTTTTTGTAGTTACTTTACGGTATAATCATTACTTTAGTTTTTTCAAATATAAGTTAATTATTCCAGTCATTCACTAAGCTTTTTCATATCATGTTAATAAAGTAAAACATTCCTTTTATTATTATAACAGATGATATGCTCAAGCGTGAAACAACAATAGCCGTATCGCAAACACAAATCGATACAAAAATAAATAAAAAAAGAAATCGCAAAACATCATTCCCACCATGTAAAAATGCGAAGAGTACACTAAAGTGACCAGGGCCAAGAACACACGCACATGTACACACAGCACACACACATACTGTATGTAACTGCAAATTAACTTACAGATGATTAATTGGTACCCCCTTGAACAGCAGCACATTTCCGCATGAACCCACAATCTGTTCTGTACTTCAGAACCAGCTTACATATATATTTCTTCATGCATGTGTGCAGTTCGTACAGTAGCAACAGTTATGGTTTATGCATTGCCTGCAGTACTGTTTATGGGAGTGGAGGGGTGAAGGGAAGGTAGCTAGGGTTGAAGTATATATATTTATGATCCTCTTTCCCTACGGTTATGTCAGTGGGCAGCTTCTTTGATAGCATATATAACTTTTGAAAAAGCAAAAGTACTGTTAATATCTTTACACTTTTATGGTAGCAGCTGCTCTCAGATTTTCTTTTTTCTTTTTTTTTTAATTTTCTTTTTTAAGTTTTCTTTTTTCTGCAGTGTGGATTTCATGGAAGCTTTTTAAGAAATTGCTTTTGTTCTCTTTAAGCTTCTGTTTAAGGCTGGAATGGGTGAAACTGTGAAAGTTGCCAAGATTTTTATAGCTTTTGGTTATCACTTTTGGGAATTGGTTATTCTTTTTGGTTGCTTCTGTGAACTAATTGGTCTCGGGGGGTAGATAGGCCAATTCACTTTTGCCAAAATTTAAAGCTTTAGTCAATTACTTGTCTTTGCCAATTTTAAATATTTGGTTCTATTTATTAGAGAAGATAATATTGCAAATTAAAATAGGGTGTACTACAAAAATTAAAGCACCCATTTTACTATAAGGAAAATTCATCACAAATATAATGAAATTTGTCATTTATGTAGTTCTGTGATGGATATGTTCTTATCACAAATATATTAATCTATTCTTGTTACTATTTAGTTTTGTGGCAAGATAGATGTCTATCAAATGACTAATTTTTGTAAATTTCCGTTACAGAAAAATTATTATAGAAATGTATCATAATTTCTTTACAAATATCATTATTCATACATATTTTGCTTATTTTTAAATATATCATAAAAAATATTGTCTATTTTATGATGGGAGCTTATCAATGATAAATTTAAGATGCTGATCTTTGGAGCTTTCATGATTTGGATTCGATAATTTCTTTTCGATATAATTTCAGGAGGTCTACATATCATTGCACTTGGGACTACATCTTTAAGCATCAAAAGAAGAGAGTTATATATGTACAAGAATTAAAAGGTCAAAGATTTGCATGGGATAAAGACATTGAGAAATCAAAAGCATTAGTAAATTTATTTTTTGACAAAATTCTAAATATCCTAAATTTGGATTAGATATAATTTGTTATGAGTTTGAAAAATATTTTTCTAGTTCAAGGTGCTTATGGTTTTCTTGTTTGGCGAAATTCGAACTTGTGACTTAAGGTCAGAAAGTTGGTTAGGGTCATAAGTTCGCCTAATGAAAACCTCCCAAAGACCAAGTTTTAAGCATGTTGAGGAAAGGAAATAACAAGATTGTAAAGAACTTAAGTGGACAATCCAATGAGGAATTTATGGGCAATTATCACGTGACAAGTAGAGCAATACCATGACTGGAGGGTTCGTGTTGGATTCATTAATTATAATTGTTATATGTGATTTAATAGACCTACTTTTTAATTAAGATTAAGGAATCATAATAAATGATACTAGTATCAAAATATTTTAATAATAAAACCTTTATGTAGCAAAATTTTGAAAGTTCCCACATAAAATTAATGAATGCACATACACTAAAAATGGTTTATTTCAAGGTCCACCTGATCACTAACCAAACCAAATTGTCATGTAATGATTTTATTGGAAATTAAAATATGTAAAACCAAAAACTAAATATACAAATATATATATATATCCACTTGAATAGAATGAAATAAAATCTCATGACCATCATATCATCATCATTCACAAACAATTGAAAAGCATGCTATAAAAGAGAAAATGTCAAAATGTGGGATGAAAAAGCCATATTACATAATCATAGCTTTGCTTTTTCTTACTAGGAAATTGGGTTATTTATTGAAGCAACAACCAATGGTCAAAAACTGTAAAAGCAGCCGTTATTTTATTTGACTAAAGAACTAAATGTGGTAAAAAAAA
The DNA here is from genome assembly GCA_014898755.1 of Handroanthus guayacan. Lineage (NCBI taxonomy): Eukaryota > Viridiplantae > Streptophyta > Magnoliopsida > Lamiales > Bignoniaceae > Handroanthus > Handroanthus guayacan. The sequence continues at coordinate 818,033 of JACFYI010003566.1, read as the reverse complement.
GTGCAAAAGCAATTAATAATGAATAGTAAAGAAGAGATTGATTTTGTTATGATGAGAATTGAGAACACGTCCCCTGTGTGTGTGTGTGTGTGTGGGGAATGTGACCCATGGGAGTGTGACCATTAATTACTTTTTGACCATGTGACTCACCAATTGACAGCTACTATATGAGATTTAGGAATTTTTGGAATAATATTTCTACTGAGAAATTAATCATTAATTTTAGAAACAGTGAGAAAAGGGATTTGTAGTAATTAAAAGGGACAAATATTTGAACATTAAATGCTTTTTTGATGGGCATTTGAAAATAAAATGAAACACCAACAAAAATGTAGAGTAGCAATATTTTGTCGGTTATGTTTGAGCAGATATATATGTGATAAATTATTGTCAATGAGCATGGGGTTTTTTCCATTGCTTGGTATCTGGAGGATCTTTCTATTGTATGGTAATTTAAAAGATTTTTCTTATTCTAGTTAGTATAATTGATTTTTAAGTGTATGATAAATATTAATGATGTATTAATTGAATGTAATCGTTTCTTTAAAATAATAAAATTAAATACTAAATTATATTTTAGTTTGGGATTTTTAAAAAAAAATTGTAAGGATAATATTATAAAAAATATATATTTATTAGAAAAATAAATATCTTATTTTAATTCTCTTTTAAATGTTAAACGAAGCAGAAACAAGTAGTGTTTCTAAATTGGTTTTGTTCATCTTCCTGTTAGCTAAAACTGCAAAAGTTATGAGTATAAATTCTGCCATCGATTATCCTTTAATGATATCAAGAAATCGAAAAAAGGAAAAACTCTAAAAGACAAAATTATTTATATTGATTTGGATATAAAACATGTATTTGCAAAAAAATACTTTTATATTTTGGTAAATAATGTGGATAATATTTGCTTCATTAAAGTTTTAAATATACAATATGCTAAAATTGATATCATATATCACGGAAGCCATTTTTGAATAAACTCACTAGTTGGGTATGTTTTTATTTAACTTATACCACATTGATAAATGTATTAATCACTTCTTTAAAAAAAAAAAAGAAAAAAAGAAAAAAAAAATTCAACTGATAGGAAACTTTGAATCACGATGAGCTGGTTCGGCTTTGACTGGAGATTGAAGGCTTAGGAATGTATTAATCAAGGTTAGGCCGGTCTGGCCCAACTAACCAATTCTACTTGGGCTTCTACCTTGGACGATTCACGTAAAATTGACTTATCGTAATTGGACTTGTAAGGTTCTGTGCCCTCTTATTGTTACATTCAGCTAAATAGACTTTGATATATAATGATCTTGACAAAAACATAAAAAGTAAAAAAATAAAAATAAAAAATATAATGACCTTGACTTGTGTAGCCAACTTATGAGTTATAATCCAATCATATATTAATATCATAGCATGAATATATTTTAAAGATCAAATATATAAACTAAATACAATTCAAATATTTTAAACTAAAATGTCGGTAGATAAATAATATCGTATAGTAGACAAACACCCACATGCTACAGGTAGGACTCGAACCTTGCACCTCTACTATAAAAAGATGGAAATAGTGCTACTTCATCTATATGATGGTGACATTTTAAATATGCGTAATTAGTGATGACTTTTGCATTGTTATAGTAATTAATAGATTTTAACCAATTCTCTTTGTTTTTTCAGAGCAATGAGATATATTGACTGATAATAAAAATGGTTACCTAGACAAGTTTTTTGTTTTCTTTACTATACATATATTGCTAACTATTAATAGTAATAATTTAAATACAATTTTTATCACAACTTATAAAATTATTTATGAAAATTATCATGATGATAAACTTTTGCCAGTTAAAATAGATAATAATTAGGTGTAATCTGACTTAATATTTCAATGATGATGTTGTTGTTCTTGTTCTTGCTGTTGTTATTATTTTCTTCCTCTTGAATTTCCTTCTAACAATGAAACAATTCTTGTCCCACATTCCCTGTTGCCAACCCACTGACTCAGTATTTATCAAAAAAATAAATAATAATAATAATAATAAATAAAACCCACTGCCTCACTATGCTCAAGCTTGCATTTGAAGGTTCCATCTGTGATTGGAACTTAAATGGAATAATATATTTTCTGCTATGATCTTTTGAAAAGGGCCTTCCCACTGAAAATGATCATTCCTACATAAGAATATAATTTCTATCTTTATTATTCTTTCAGAAGCTTCATAATCATAGATTCTTATGAAGATGAATATAAAAGTAGTCTAAGATATTGTGAACTTAAGACAAAAAGCAACACATTTGTATATAAAATTTGATTAGTTGATGCATGAACAAACCCATTACTGTATTTTGGATTCTCATATGTGAACTTAAGATATATAATAGTTGATATGCATTAAACCCACCATCTTACTTTGGATTCTTGGTTCAATTAATATTTCATCGAATATCTTACTTTATACACAAATGCTATGTATAACAATATTGATATATGTCATATGAAACTTACGGGTATAATGAGAAATTCAATAAAATTAACCTCTAAACTATGAGACACACAGTTAATAAGCTAGACTGGCCCCTTGTATCATATAAAAACCTTATACCCCTACAATAAATTTCTCATATAATCACAATTCACAAAGACACTTTGTCGATATAATTTCTCTCAAATTTTAATTATTAGTTATCGCATTGTTTTTCTCCCTAATACACTTGGTTGAGTTGACCATAAAAGGGTTCTCATAGACACCCGATGAACATAATTTATTGTTCGTCTTCATAGACCAAAAACTCACATGTTGCTCATTCTACTATTATCAGGAAGGAAATTCTCAGTTGAATCTCTCCTAGTGGGGCTAGACCGCGTCGAACATGATTCTGCAAACGTAGTACTTCTTCCAATATCAGCATGAAGAAAAGAGGAGACAAAACAAAAGGTAGGATTTTAGTTAGGCCCAGTGTTGTAAGCTAATTGCATCGGCGGTGGTGGACAAATTGGACTAAGGAATTTATGATGACTACAATATATGACAGATAGAATTGTGATGCAATAGGTTTCTACTGTTCTTTTCCCTTTTTATTTTTTGGAATCATGCCCATACTGAGTATTTCAAGGGCCAAATTAATATGCTTCAAATATAGAATCAAAATGTGGTACCAATCATGTTTGTCTAAGTCCACATTGCCCCCAACAAAGGTCACAAACTCGGGCTTACATAGCTCGGCGAATGACCAATAAGTTTATGAGAATCTGGTTTATTTTCTAAGAGAACAAGAATGAGAATCTAGTACCTTATTTATCAAAAGAAAAAAAAAAGAAAGATAATAAAGTATCCACTACCTTGAACATTTTAGGCAAGGCAACTGTTATTTCCCTTGAGAGGAAGAATTTTTAAATTGGAGTGTGAGTGTATCTTGATTCTATTTGTGATGCACCATGGATCAAGCCAATTAAAGTGATCAAGAACCAACCCAGTAAATCGTTAATTAATCTACACAAAGTTAAATAACTTTCATGAATATTAACTAAAATCATATATGTAAGCTAAGATATAGTGGGTAATTTGCTGCAGTTAGTTAAGGAATTGATGGGTAATTCCCTGTCAAACAATTATATAGAACAAAAAAAAATAAAAAAAATGGAAAATTGGTATTGAATATGATGCGAACAAACTGTTTTAAGTGTTGGGTTTAGGGGTGTTAACAAGCCGAGCTTGAAAAAATTTGAAGGCTCGAGCTCAGAATATTAATTATTTCAAAAATTATTTAATATTTATATTAATTATTCATAAATATATAATATATATTTATTATTTATAAGCATATATATAGCAAGTATTATATTTAATTCGAGTTGGCTCACGATCCTATTCGTTAGGCTCGACTTGTTTGACACAACTAATTGAGTTTGTTCTGAAGATAATTTTCATTGTCAAATAAAATAGTAAAGAAGGCAACGACAATGCACCTCACTCTTAAAGAACTAATGAATATCAAAATTGAATATGAGTATTGAAGTGAGATAGAAGATAAGTTAACTTATCGCAAGAAGTCGCAAAAAAATTTAAATTGAGGTATTTATAACAATTAATGAAAGATGTTTTCCACACAAAAGCTCATATTATTAATATGAGCACATCAATTAATTAGCTGCTTTAAGCTATTGAACTTTCACTAATAATGCTCCTAAAAACATTAGGATACAAATCAGAATCCAATACCCCTTATATATCAGTGTCAGACATTAATAAATAAATGCGAATGAAATTATCTAGGGAATACACCATTTGAAAATTATGCAAAAATGCATAATGTTTTTGAAGCAAAGAAAGGGAATATATTAAAATAATCGAAAGTGTCACATGCAGAGAAAATAGAAGAACGAAATGCAGGGAAAACAGACTAGCTGGGTCAGGAAACATGGTTTAAAACATAATTCAAATATATAATTTGTGTGTCACATGTATATATATGCTGATTGTGGCAGGAAAATACTAATGTTTAAATGAAATTGATGCAATTTTTTTTTTTTTAAAAAAGAATTTGAATGGAAGAGTATTGGGGGAACACTTGGATTCTTGGCCTCATTCTTAAGAAACATATTTTTAATTTTTTTTTAAACGATCAAACTTGATTTGTTCCTATCAGTATCAGATTTGTTCCAATTTTGTGGGTCCGCATTTTTTGCGTCTTCCTAGTATCGTGTCAAATAAGTTGTTAGAAAATGATAACAATATACAAATACTCGTATAATTCAAAATATAAAGAAACATTCTCAATAAATCATCTACATATAAATCAGGTAACACATGCTAACAACATAGAAATATAATATAAAAATATAAGGAAAAAGAAAACCTACTTGAAATTTTAGATGAAAAATAAAAATTAGAATGAGTTGAGGTCTGTTATTCCAACAGTGCCTTTAAGGCTTTATTCCTTTCTATAGTGCTTGAAGATTACTGCCAAAAAGTCTTTCAAGATGCAAAGATTTTTCTCTGATTAAGGCGACACTCCAATAATCAGAATTGGTGAATGAGCTAACTTGAAATTCTCTTTTTAAACGAAAGTGAATTTGGTATGTGTAGTGTCATGCTCAAACAACGTGAACACTACATATTTTTCTCTAAATCTCTTTGGCTTAGGTCTAGACTACTATTTATAGTTGCGCAATGCAACGTAGTCTAACGAGACTTATTTATTAACAAGACACATAACTCTTGTTTTATAAGCACATAAGGACATGATTAAGAGTTAGCACTCATTCGCTTTAATTTTATAATTTTTCTTTATAATCATGTGTCAATTTGAAATTTAATATTAACTAAATTCCATAAATTAATTTTACACGTCACACGATATCCTTATTTATTTCTTATCAATTTTTCATTCACACTAGAATTTTAGCTTTTATATATATATATATATATTTCACGAATATCTTCTCAACGAGATAAATTTATTGCATATTTCTAGGGACCAAAATTCTAACACAAGTGACATATATATTCCATGCCAAGAATTTCCAGGGGAATTACTTTTGGATAATTTCCAAAGCCAAAAGTCGTCCCATTGGTTCTTATAATGATTTATTATTTATTTGTTTATTTGTAGAATAAAGCAATGAAATTCATTATCACATAATATTTCAAAGTACTGACAATTATCAATCAACTACTTACAAGTGTGAATAGTTATTATAAAAATAAACATATATAATTGCATGGAGTATACTATTAGTCACAATATGATAATGCATTGTCATTAGATTGTCAGCATTTGGCTAACTGCTAACAATATTAATACAGAAAACAATTGTCATCGTTACTAAATTCTATTAATATGATAAAATAGGAATTAATATCATTTCAAAGATTTATTAGTGATAAGATGAAAATCATGATCACTTAACATATTTTGTTACTGATAATTTTTATATTCTTAATTAGCTTTTTTCACTAATATTATATTTTTGTATAGTGCAAGCATATATTAACTTGCGTGATTAATTCAAACTAACAAAACTCAAGATTTAAGGGGTTCATTTCAAAAAATAAACATTAAGGAAGATTTTATCAATGTGAAGAGCATATATTATATTGTCATTTTCACTGTTAGTGATACAAGATGCCATTCTTTACAATTTGAAGCACAACGCATTGGATGAGGACCTAGTGTACAAAAATTACTGTTGTACGAAAAATATCACAAGTTCATGGAAATGGAATCTCATGCCAAAAACCACACAGGATGAAAGCAGAACATAGGGAAAAGGATTCCACAATTGGGTGCGTCATGGCAAAATCTTTGCACATGCATCTTTCCTTTTCTATTGCTATCCAAGATATATCAATTGGATCAACCTTTTCCTTAATTTGGAAACTTAGGGGACAAGGGGTATCCGTATCAATTTAAGAAAGTGATTTTAAACTTTTAGCTGAATCTATGCTATTGTGGAGAAGTACTCACAAGTAATATTTTTGATTTAATATTCTAAAATAGGACTGAAATTAAAAGCTAAAAGTTAATAGCAGCTCTCACTCAACTTTTCTATCTTTTGGTACTTATAATATTTACTTGAATTTTCAACTTCAGTTTAACTTTCTTCATAATATTTTACATATCCGAAAAGACAGAAGCTCTCTTAAACATCAGCTTAATGCACTGCTCTACAGTGATCACTATCTTGAATAACTGAAGACTGATGGTTTTCACCACCCAATTTACCCTATTCCAAGAATCTTGGATTGGTTAGGAGTAAAAATTATATTGGTAAATTCACATTTCAATCTAAATCAAATGTACTTAACCTCAAATAGTCTTTCTTCCAAGCTTATGGGCAACAAAACTAGATTAGTTTGACAAGGTGTTGACCCCTAATTTGGTCCTTATCATAAGATTAATTTGAAGAATGACAACCTTGATCACATTAATTCTTTGGCCAATCGAATTTTCGATAGAAGTTCCTAATGTTGAGTGGATAAGATGATTTTATAATTGTGCACATTTAAGTCTCCCAAGTATGAAAAGATTATTTGTATTATTTTATTTATTCACTTTTCTTTCCAAATTTTAATTACCAAATCCAACAGAGTAAGAAAAAATGAATATCATTTTGAATATATATATTTTGTAACAACACGTTTATTAACTTATCATACAGATATTTGCTGAGGTCTATTACTTATGTTAATAATGAAAGGATTAATTCTCTATAACTAGAGAAATAGTAGAATCAAAATATAATGAGATATACGCATTCCACCTTTGCCAAAAAAGTTAATGCTTCATATTTAATTATAAATATTTCAAAATATAAATAGAAATATAAATTTGATAAATAAAATTGTATTACATATATAAGTTCATAATAATAAAATTTTCATGTCTTAGATTAGAGTAAGTTAGGGGTTCTTTTAATTTTTTACTGAATAGCAGACTGTTCCTCTATTGAATAAAATAATAAGTTTCAATTTTTAAACGATAAGTTTAAATTATTGTATTTGATATTGATTTTCGATTGTTTTTATGCATCGATTTAATAATGCAATAAAATTATTTTATTAATCATGATATAAATTATAATGATGTAAGGAATGGTGTCTTGATAAACAATTAAAGTAACTTAAACACGGACACTCAACTTAGTTAAGCACGCCAACCAAAACGTTCCCGCTCCTGGACTTCTAGGGATAACTTATATAGTTAATTACACTCTTGTTGTCTTGTACCTAGTCTTTTTCCTATTAAAATCTTTATTTTATGAAACTAATGTGTGTAATTAAGAACTCTGTGATTGTAATAGTCAAAATATACATTTTAATGAAATGACCTTAGATTACAATCCGTCGAAACATATTTATATCTTTAACAAATCTTCAGACCAGTTTTGAAATGTGTTTTCAATCTTTCAAAAATATTTCTCTATTTAATTATAATTGTAACTTATATAAAACTAACACTACATAACTCAACCTACCATTATAATAATCACAACCAGGATTGTTACCAGTTCCATGAGCATATCTGTACCTTTTAATAAAACGTGAGCCCATATTTGATATGTTTTTATGTATACTTCCTAAAATACGATTAATCTTTATTTATACTAATGATCACTCACAACCCTTTAATTTTTTTGTTTATATTAAATTATATATGCAATTATATTAAGTATATTACTTATACATTCAAATTAATAAAAACACCATGTGGATTATATTTTATATATAAATTATGTTATACTTATTTTATGCACACATATTGATTAATGTGCACTGAATGCTAGTATTAATTATATACAATCTTAATTAAGTGCACTAACATAAAATGTCAGTATCATGACGCGTCTATTATATTAAACCCAATATTTAATTTGAGAACATATCCAAGTTTAACTATTAATTGAGTAAAGTTGAAACGTGTGAATATTGACTTAGAAGTTCAAGACGAATGATAAACTAAATAAAGAATAAATAATTAAGGAAAAATCAAAGAAATCACTATTTATTAATTTTTTTCGTGGGAATAGAACGATTGAAACGGCTGAACCACGTGAAATTTCTTGAATGTCCCCCACAAGTACGTGAAAAAATAGGGACAGAATCTATGCCAACCATTAATAATATTTTCCATTATTATAACTGAAATATTAAGCACATGACAAATTCATTCTGACATACTTGTTTTCCCTTCTATAAATAGACTTCAATGCCCTTAATAACTACCTAACTACAACAATTTATCCTCAAAACAAAACTTTTTTGATTCAGATTTCTCACACATTTCAAGCAAGACAATGGTGGTCCAAGGAGAAAAAAGATTTGCCCTTCTACAAGCAGCAAGGGACCCTGAGTATGTGAAGAAAGTTTATGGCGGATACTTCAATGTTTTTGTGGATGCATTGGGAGATAAAGCAGAAAAATGGGATTTATTTCGGGTAGTCGAGGGTGAGTTCCCGGAGCTTGATCAGCTCTGTAACTATGAAGGTTTTGTGGTTAGTGGGAGCCCTTATGATGCTTACGGGAATGAGTATTGGATTCTTGAGCTTTGCTTTCTCTTGCAAACTTTGTTTACCATCCAAAAGAAAGTTCTTGGCATTTGCTTTGGTCACCAGGTATGCTAGATTTAGAAATTCTTGTTAGGTGTTTGATAACAGATGATGCAGATCACTGCAAGAAAACACACCTTTCTCATTTGGAACTAATTATTTTGGCTTGAAAATTAGTGGAATTTTCGAAAATTAATAAAAAAGTACTTTTTGAATGGGATTTCTGTCTGGAAAGATCAAGCACTTCAATGAAATTCTGTCAAAAAGCCTGTCATAAATTTGAGCTCCATCGGCACAAATTAATTTCTACACAGGCATTCATTGGAATCATATTCATGCCTATCAATATCCATCCAAAAATTAGGTGTCCATTTTGAAATCTGTCACTTAAAAAAGTATGTCATTTTGTAGGTCTTATGCAGAGCTTTGGGAGGTAAAGTAGCAAAATCCTATAGTGGATGGGACATTGGAGTTAGAAAAGTAAGCCTATCTGAGGATTTCTACTCATATGACTTATCTGGTGAGGAAGATGAAATCCCTCCAACTCTTTCAATTATTGAGTGCCATCAAGATGAGGTATATAGATAAATTAGTAATTTCATATGTTAAATTTCAATTAACTTTTTCATGCCATGTTAAATAATTAATGAAAGTTGATTTTGCAAAATTAATTACAGGTGTGGGAAGTGCCTGAGGGAGCTCAAGTACTTGCATTTTCTGAGAAAACAGGAGTGGAAATGTTTTCATTTGGAGACAACATTCTTGGAATTCAAGGGCATCCTGAGTACACCAAAGACATTCTTGATCATCTCATTGATCGTCTCCTTTCCAACCAGTCCATCGAGGTAATGACAAAGCATATATTATTACTCGTGAAATGGGCTATGTTCTTGCACAAATTAACTCCATTTTTCTTGCAACAACACTCAGAAAATATCATTAAAAAAAATAGTGTTTAAAATATTATTATTATTATTGACAATTAATGATACATATAAAATGACAGTCTAGTGAAAATAAAAATTATTACCATGATTTATGATAAGATTTTTATTGTGATGTACAGAGAGGTTTCGGTGAAGAGGCCAAGTTGCAATTATTGGAAGCAGAGCCTGATAGAAAATATTTGCAAAGGATTTGCAAAGGCTTTCTCAAGGGGAAATGGAGTCAATCACCAACATATTTTTGACGACTTAATTTGGTTCCTTGTTTTATTTTTTATTTCTTTTCCTCCCTCTTTTGAACAATATTGTCAACTCCAATTGCATGCTATGTATTTACCTTGGGGATCATGATCGTGGAAGGTACATCTTGAAGTGGAATCAGTGTTCTAATGTGTATCTCATAAGCCATGTGGTAGCAATGTAGAAATATTATTATACTAAAAACAGTTAAGAAATTTATCTGCAAGTTAATTTCTTGCGGTAGTTGGGCTATGCATAAAGTGGCCCGAATTTTTTTTGATTCGGACCCCACGTTTATAACATTATTTTTTTTAGGGGTAACGTTTATAACATTATTGATAATATATATATATATATATTTAATTGTACTATTGAATCAACTCAATTGGACACCCCCCAACATAGTGGTCTAGCAGTAAAGTTTCATTACTTTCGTCTTAACTATTGGAGTTTGGACCTCACTAAGAATATAGAGCTCAACAAATGTTGTGGGTGTATTATGAGTTGCCAGTAGCTGGTTCATGATGTTAGTCTAATGGCAAGTGGGCTTTATCCATTAGTGTATTGGTGGGGCTACAGTGAGCAATTTGGACATAGTCCTAGTGAACTTTGGCGAAAGGAATGTTATGTAGTAATTGGAGTAGCCACATTTGACCCATCCTTTTACTTATTAAAAAAGAAAAAAAAAAGGAAAAGAAAGAAAGAAAGAAGAATTAACTCAATTGGACAAGTTGTCCTATAAAAGAATTATGTATTTGAATTTATTGGTGGCATATATTCGGCTGATTGGCATCATTGCTCGAACACGAATGTTCTTCATCCTTTTGAAAGTCCCATGACGAAATATTAATTTCGAAAGATTAAAATAAATATTTTTAGCATGTGCATATTCTTGCTTGGTGCATATTCTTTTGAAACAAATGCGTTTAACAAGTACAAATGCCTTGCATCAGAGATGAAAAGAAAAGCACTAGTTTAACAAGTGCAAACTAAATACCTGTGTAAAAAATGAGCAAGAAACTATATAAAAAGAAAAAGAAAAAAAAGGAGACAAGAATATTATAGCACTTTACTTTATTCTAGTAAAAGCATATTATATTGCTTATTAAATTCCCACTGCAATGGGTTTTAGCTAATTTTGGTTGATTTATATTTTTTTCATTATATCTCTATTTCTCTAACTTGTGTATTTAATTATGTATTTTCTACGCTAGTATTCCATGAAATTACGAGTGCTTTTATTTTCAATGATGCAATTGGAGAATTTCCAAAGAAATATTCGTAGAAAGATAATTAGTATCAGTATCATATTCTTCTATACGGGTACAAAGAATAATTGAAGTTTTATTCACATTATGATAACTTATAGATTTGTTTATGATGCAAATGAGTTGAGTTCTAACTTCAACAACATTTTAATATTACAAATTTAGACAACTGCGATTTTTTATTTATTTATTTATATTTTTTTTTTGTAGAGCTTAATTCGATTGCTTACGTAGTATAATTCTTAACAAGTTGTGTAAGAATATTATCTTTAGTTTATAATGTTTTCAAACAATTATAATACGAAACAATAATGGGCTTCAATTTATATATTTATGCATAGGAAGCGAATGTCTTGTGGTTAGGCGCAGAGTCCTCTGCATTATCCGCCCAGTGGAATCTAGTGAATAGAGAATTTTATTTACTAGTTTATTAGCAAACCTAACTTCATATGGATTACTATGAATTATCTTTTATTAGTGATATTATTTATTCATGATTAAATAAAAAAGATATTATATATATATTTTTAAGAAGAATATACATTACTTTCCAAAGTATACAACGAGCCCACAGAGTGTAACACTCATCAATGACCTTGCATTTTTATAATGAAATATTTTTTATATTTAGCATATAATTATAACACAAAATACAAAATGAAACACAAATTTAGAGTAGAGGATTCTAACTTGATGTTGAGTTCCGTTATTGGTCGGATCCTGAACTTCAATAACCCCACTCTAAATCCAAATCCAAATCCTGAAATTATTCAAATTTCAAACTGAGCTCCTAATAAGAAATAATCCACCACATACCTTGGTGGGAGCTTTATTCAGTACATCCCTTGCCAAACACCAAAATTCTAGTTATGTAACAATTCATCTGCAGATTGTTACCTCTTTCTATAGCACATTCAATGGAAATATATAAAATATTTACAAGGAAAAACCTAAGCTATCTCATTCACAACACCAAAATCTATTTATTATTTAATGTAACAATTCAGCTGTTCTTTTACCCTTTCCTGCAGCACATCTGATGATCATACATCACAGATTTACAGGATCACCAACCTGAGGTACCTCCATTCTAACACAAAAATTTAATTGTTACAACAATTCAACTATAGTTCTTCGACCTCTTACTATATCTGTTATAACAATTCAACTGTAGTTGTTCGACTTCTTGCTTTATCGCTGTTCTTTGTTTTATAATTTTTTTCCTTCCAAATTTTTGCTTTCAAAAATTGTCTCTGATCCTAAGTATTCAGGCCTCAAACTAGGGTCTGATGTTGTCTACAAACCATATTCGTCCAATTTACGTTGCTCCCATTTGAGTCATATGTCTTGGATTGCTAAACTGCCAATAGAGGTCTTGTTGTGCTTTAAATACTATTGATTAATTGCGTCTATGTGCTTGCATTCTTTGAAAATTATATTTATTTCACCTTAAAATCTAGTCTTGTTTGGTATTAGGTCTTACCTCTTAAAGTAAATTTTTATAAATTCTTTGAGAATATAAAATACTTCTAGCGAATCATCAATAATGTCATTCTTACGATTAAACAAAAGTGGGTTCCAAGGTATTCAAACAAGTAAGTGAAGATTTTTACTAAACTATTCTTAAAATTTTTGTGAGATATTATAAATTTTTAATTATATTGTCTTATTTGATATTTTAAGATAATAAGCTCAGTCAAGAACCCTTTTATTCCATTTCTTTGCAGAGTAGTTCAATTTAAGTTATTCATCCAAAATTTTAAGCTATTTATTCTTAATTTTTTTAGAGAGAAAACTGATTACCTCTAATCATATATCACACTGTTGATAAACAATTACTTTCATATGATAAACAAACACTCTCATGTTATCGGTGAGACTCGAATCTACACCTCCTCTATGGAAAGGGAAAAGCAATGCTGCTTTTTCTAGGAGATGGTTGCAGCTACTCATTCTTAATTAGTCTCTATTTCATTGACTTTTCATATAATTTTATCTTCATTGTTTAATTAAGAAATAAGAAAAGCATACGTATTTTGCATTTGCATTTTATCTTCTCTAGATTCTTTAAAAGATGTTGATTATTCCAAATAGAAAACCACAATACAAAGTTGTCTACGGACAAATCTTATGTCCAAAATCCAAATTCGAATTTGTCAGATCTTTGGCCCCATGCATTCGAGGTCGCTTACCCAAGAAGAAAATACAACAGGTACTCCACAGAAAAATAGGCTTCTTGGCATGCGTCGGGCTGGAGTCAATTGAAGCGAATCATATTAAAATTCACAATTTAGTGATATTTCGATCCAATCAGAGATAATATTACTTTCAAATAAATAAATTTAACAAATTATATTTGTGTGACTATAATCCTTTTTATATATGTAAAGAAAATTCTTTACCGAGACTAATGCTCGACTGCTTGTACTGCTTAATCACATTAAACGTTAAAACTACAATTTTCTGTGATCCTACTTTTTATCTTATATCAGTTCGATTAAATGAAAAATGAGACATCCAATAAGTGTCCTTTATTTTAATCGATAAAAATCTATTTGGAAGAATAAAATAAAATAAAATACAGAGAGAGAGAGAGAGAGAGGGCAGGACACAGATCCTAGCACCCTACACATGTACCTCGTCAAAAAGTCCAAACAGAAACAAATCAAACGTCTTCCTCAACGGAGAATAAAACGAAATATATCGCAACATTCTCTTTTAAAATTATGCATAGTCGCATTATGACTCATAAATTTGACAAAATTTAATAAGTCAACAAAATAAATAAATTTAAAAACTAATCAAATACAAAGCCAACTGGGTCCCGACAGGACCCTTCATTCTCGAGCAACCACGGCAGCAGCATCTCTTTAGCCACTCGAGAAAGAAAATCTTTTAGACATACTTTTCATTTTTTGGAGGGGTGATTTCTTCTAATGAACACGCTACTCTGACCTCAAGAGAAAATGTACTCTCTTCACAGCTCCACCACCAATTTATCTTGTAATTAGAAGCACAGGCGAATGTTAGAGAGCACATTTCATCTATGGAGTTACGGTTGACTGTAGCAACAAGGAACGAGCTCTAGAATAAGCTTTCGCACGCAGCAACATCAGACGCCTGCGAATCGAGCAACTCCTTTCCAGCTGGGTCTGAACCCACAATCTTCATAGCAGCAGCAAATATGGCTTTCTGGAAATAGTCATTGCCAAGCTTTTTTAGAATCTCTCTTACAATCTTGAAGTCCAGGGCTCTAGCCAAAACTAGTTTCCCAATAATCTCACCGAAATTTGCTGGTGCTTTTGGTAAGTCAATGGTGATCACCTAGTAATGCAGCATAGGGAAGGCATCCGGTGCCAATATCCCCTGCATTGATAACCTTCTTCGCAAACAAGTATTCCAAAAGTTCTGCAACTGGTTCAACACAAGGTGGGCTTTTTTCCAACCCGAGAGAGATGGCCTCTTTGACAACTTCAGGATGATAAGCAGGGGATTTCAATTCATCAACACATTGCAAGGCTTCATCCAAAAGCCTGACGCTAAAGTACTCCTCAAGAAGTGTGATTGTTTTTCTCTTGAGTGCCTCAGGATTCGATATTGCGGCTGGAGCCAATGGTTTTTTCAGCAACTGGAGCAATAGAAGCAGTGGCAGCTGGTCTATATCGAGCAGGAACTTGAGATCCAGGGCCCACTGCATTTCCTTCATAGATAGCTGGGCGAGCAGAAGGTACAGGTGCACCCCTACCATGCAAGAGGGCACTAGTTCTGCCACCCATGTAACCACCACTACCCTGA
>JACFYI010003566.1:775200-793588 GCA_014898755.1 Handroanthus guayacan | reverse complement strand
CACTTCTCCAGTTTACAATTAGGTGCACAACTGTGATTTAGAAACCGCGAAGCATTTCCCTTGAATGTTGCATCGATCACAAAGTCCTTATTAATTTCACACATATAGAAGTTCTTAGCATGCTGTTCTTTCATGTCCCATAGCCTTCTTTCACACAAGGCATCATCAATAACTGAAACATGAAAGCAAATGATTAGGTTTATCAAATATCACGTTGATAAAAGCTTTAATTTTGTGAACAAAACATGCTAAGTTACATTAAGTGATAAACAATAAATTTTCTTGAAAAAGTTTAGTTTTAAAATATTACAGTGCCATGCCCTTGCAAAGTTATAAAATCACAAAGAAAACTAATAAACTGTATTCATACAGCTTAGCATGAAGCAGAATATAAGCCATAAGTAAATAAAAGAAAACCACATGGAACATCTTTGTTTTATGTTAAGAAATTACCTTCTCCAACATATTCGACTATAAAGTCTCCTTTACGGAATGGTTCAGCAGCCACTACACCCCAACCACAAAGTTCGGTCTGGTAAGCACCGTGCACAGTGTTATTGATATCCAAGGGTGAAAAGCTAAACGTAAGGGCTAAGAGGGTGTCTGGGCAAGCTTATGTAAAACATCTCGTAAGTTTCTACATCTTTTAAGATATCATTGGAGCTTATAAGATATTGGATCTTATTTTAAAATGTGTTATCGAAATGTTTGGATAAACTTTAGATATCAGAGTTTATACGATGCTAATAATGGCAATTTTGTAATTTAACATGGTTAAAAAGATGAGTTAGGTATTCAACCATTTACTTTTTCTTAAAAAGCTTACAAGATCCTAACACCTTAGAGGCTCATAAGCTCACCAAAACACCCTTGAAGTTTAGACATTAAGTGAAGACAATTTACCTTGACAATCTGGATCTTTTTCACTTTCTGAAATGGCCGGTTTGTACATTTTTTGGAGCAACGGCAAGCCTTTGAGCAGCTAATGCACTGAACTCTGTTACATGAAAACATAATGGTATAAGCAAATCAATGTACCTAGGTTATGTAAACTATGTTTTAGAAAAAAATTCATATTCAAGTTGCTCCATGAAGTGATAAAGATTTTTGCTATGAATGGAGAACGGTACCGGCATTCACAACCATCAGAGCATTGAGTAGAACTGCAGTTTGTGCATCCAACATCAGCATCAACTTTATCACGCTTTCTCTTGACAAGGTACACATCTAATGCAGTTAAGAATCATAGTAAATATAATCCTTTCTGGCCATTAGTCACACATGAGAAATAGTTTTTCTTTGAGAAATAGTTTGTTAGCACAATCTCGAGTTTTAAATAGTAGTCATAGATAGAAAATTTTGAAAATTGACACATTTGGAGATAGTATATTATATTTTTTAACCTAGATACGAAGTTTGAAGGCAATATTAATAGGATACTGCGTTTGATGTGAACATATGGATCGGGCTCCAACGTAGTTTCTCTCTGTTCCTTCCAATTTATGTCAATTTTGAACTCCTCCTCAATATATGGAAGAGGCAAGAGAGAGAATATATCCTGAAAAGTGAAATAAAAGCATTCGTTGGCGATTTGATAACCAAAAGAAATAAATCTAGTGAAAGGAGGACAAAAGTTTCAATACTTCATATTCCTTAACAAAGAGTTATGTGAAATGTTACTTTGTTCAAATATATCTACAAGGAAAATAAATAAGTAATCAAAATCTAACCTCCACGTTATTTGGTTGAACCTCATACTGCATAGCAAACAAAGATATGTCAATCTTGTCGGCCACTGTAACTACTAGCTAATGAAAATAATAACAAGCAATGAAGCTAATGAAAACATAAAGCGTGTGGACAATCTCTTGCTGTAAATATTGATGATACATTTAATGAAATAACATCTAAATCAATGTTGTGGTATAGATCAGAAGACATGCTGTATAATAAATGAAAAGTTGACATGAGGAAAAGAATATAAGAGAAACGGACAGTAAAATTTTGCCAATAATGTTAAAATCCTATGAAATTCTATAGATACTATAATTCATAAACTTTTATTCATATCCCAGTCCTCAACCCCAACTAGAGAACAGATTGTAGGGTCCACAGACACAGATACTCAGCAAAACGGCTAGCTACGGCCTATAAGGGTTGCTATATAAGATTGTGTGCATGTGCGTACCTTGTGTTGTGTCTATCATTGCATGTGCAAATTGTGCATGCACACAAACTTAATGGAGGTCCACATGCTAGCAGTTTAGAAAGAATGAGAACTGCTGAACAGAATATTGAAAAACACATGCAGTTTGGAGTCACTAAAAGTTCACTGCATTTATTTTCAGTATTATGTCTAGACTCTGAAGAGCATAACTTGCCTAGGGTTGACCAACTTATGTTGACATTCGCATACTACGATGGTTGTGCTGCCAAGTGCATATGGAATTAATAAGTTGACACTATTAATAGCTATTAGCTTTTGATCTGGTGGTAAGCACTCGATTCTAACAATTAACATCAAAGTGAGGTCATGAGTTCAAGCCTCCCAAATTGGTATGGAGTACAGGGCTCTGCATGACCAAGTGTGTAAAGAAATAAAGTCGTGCTCTACTACCAATTATATTTTTCTTGCAGTTAGTGAGTGCTCCTAGAAGTTAATTTGGATATACAATTTTTGGCAATATTAACACAGACTAAGTTTAAACTTCTGGCCAGGATAATGCTTCAAGAACTCTCATTTCAGGAAATCTAGATTTACTAAAACCTACCGAAGATAATTCTGAAGAAAGTCCATAACAAAAGAGAAACATCTAAAAGTTATAACACAGGTCAAAAAAGTCTTACTCCCGAAAGCCAATTCAGCAACATAAAAATATTTATAAACAGCAAACTTTAGGCATATAGTAATCTATCCATACAAAGACTTGCCTGCAAAACATAGAGAAACAATGTCCATCGAAATGTCAAAATGCTAAGGGTCTTCCAAGAAGTTAAGTGAAATAAAACATACTCAAGCCATAGCTTTTCTTGAGTTGTATTGGCCTGTGGTAAAAGGAAGTCCTGACCAAATTTTATTTTACTGTTTCGTCATAATAGCGAGGATTATTTGCAAGTTTAAGCACCACTTGTTCCACCATATTAAATTTTCAAGTAAATAATTTCCATGTTTCCCAATATTAGATTGAGTGAAAATGTAATAATATTTTATTTGGAGAAAAGTTATCCAAAACATGTAGACAAATGGTTATGTATTTTCTGCGCAAGTCATTTTTCATACATGCCAATTGTATGCTACATTATGACAAGTGCACCGCCACCTCCACTATTCAAGAAAATATGCTATTATATCAGTATCCGCCCAATAAAAGAAGTGCAAATCCATCCACAACTCATGTGTAGTGGAGCCATGGGAAGGCATAAAGGAATACTTGTCTGCTTGACGATCAAAAGGTCATCCGATATCACCTATTCCTCGGATGTGACGAGAAGTAAGAAAAACAAAATCTTCCATCTAGAAAGTGTTAATTATTTTTGAGCTCAAGAAAATCAAAATCAGTTGGAAATCAGATATATGGTTTCCACAGACCCCTCAGAAATTGTAAAACTAAAATGGAGTAAAACACCTTAAATTTTTTTCCCTCAACAAAATGTACCATTTTACACATCTGTTTTACTGCAAAACAATAGTCAAATGGTAAACAATAAATAAAAAACATGCATTACATCTCTTGTAAATTGTATATTATCAATACACTGATAAACAAAAGAATCATACTTTTGGGAAATCTCTACCTTTCCTTTTACAATGGATGCATTTAAATGGAGCTTAGATAATCAATGAGCCAAAAAAAACAAAGAAAAATCTATGTTGATGAAGAAATTTATCCATATCAGATAATAAACTATCTACGTTAAATTTTCAGTACCTCATTTAGAGAAATTCTATTATTGAATGCATATGCACAACCAAAAGGTTAAAATATTTTTTTGATTTTACATCTATGGAAATAAAAAATACAAAAATGTGCCAGACAAAGTTTGATAACTGTTGTTTTGTCAAGTAGTGACATCGCTCCCGCAATAAAGTCCGACAACATTTAGAAACTGGGAGCTGAAAGAGCAAAGTCAATGTCGATACTCGTTAATGAATGGAAACTTGCAAAAGCACAAGAGTTTAATTTTTTGAGCTGGAATGTGCATCTCCGAAAACTAAAAATGGTGTCCTAACATTTATAAATTATTTGAGCAACACTTAAATCACAAGTAGAAATATACAATTTTAACTAAATTACCTCTAGATTTCAGACCAGAAAGAGAACTTAGAGAGTGCCAATATTTTCTAATGTTACTACCCGATTAGGCAGACTCACAGCTATTACGGACCAAGCTATCAGCAATTTTAAAAACCCAAGGAGCTTTAATCAGCATCCAGAAAGCTAAAAACATTACAATGATGTACTTAAAGGTGCATCAGCATGCCAATGTGGACATCCAAATCCTCCACTGATTTTTTCCATGAATAACCAACATTAGAAAACTTCTTACAATAAGGCATACACCCTATAGAATGCATTACAGCAGCAGTAGCCAGCACAGAAATGCCCAAGTAAGCAGCTTTGAAGGCCTAGCCTCTCATGACGTCTACCTTTCTCTTGTCACAATGACATAATAGACCAAAAAGATCCTCATTGCATGTCAGAATCAGAATGGAAACTTATAGAAAAAGATAACTATTAGGCTGAGAGGTGCTTTTTGGCTTTGGTTTATCAGAGAAGCTATCAGCAGTGGTTATGCATAACATATTCAGAAAAAAACAGCAAGTACCACGCTCAGAGTTTTCAATCCTCAACATACTTCAGCAAAAGCACGACGTAAAATATTTACGTAGTTATGCTGAAAAACAGGCTATACAAGCCAATTATTTGAAAAGTATAAGCAAAAGCACCAAAAATTTCTGCAGTAAAGGGAGAATTAGAAAAAAAGCTGGTGAACAAAAAAATAGATGGACCTTCTCCAAATGCCAATCAGCATCATGCTTCCAACAAATGGCTTCTCCTGATCTATCGAGAAAATGGATCACATGCTCCGGGAATGGTACACATTTATCATGACATGCCATTAGGCATCTCGTGCAGCGCCACAAATGATGCTTTTGCTTGCACAAAAAGCACGCCTGATCACAAAAGAGATATCAGATATGTAAGCCTTTTTCAGGTTACACACTGTAAAACAACAAACAATTATCTTAAAGGATGATGTTGCAGTTGGGAGAATGAGTAGCACAATCAATACGGAGAACATAAACAACAATTTGGTCCACTTCTATGTTTAAAACTTGATAAGAGAGAATAGTTTCATACCCGTCACAACGTCTGTGAATTTAGCTTTACATAAATTCACTTCAACAATTAATTAAAGCTCCTTTATTACTAATAGATCAGCTAGGCCAAAAATCGTCATAATAATAATCAACGTACACATATTGAACAATGTACTAGAATTATTTTCGTGGAACGAATTAATCAGTCCACTTTACGTTTTGCGGCAACATTGTGATATGAAGTCAGCAATTTGATTATAGATATCGATTCATGCAATTTTAATCTGAATTCACCGAGTAGACAAACTAATAATGCCAACATGTAATCAACATATTAAAGATTTTATTCATTGCTTAAATGCAAGAATCCCTGATGCTTCAGTGTAACTGATGCCGGATCACACTAAAACTTACATGTTGAGGGCATTTGAATTGCTTTGAAGATGAGAAACCAAGACTTTTTGTTGCACATGTTAGGTGAAAAACATTCCGACAACCGCGAACAGAGCACAATATCTTCTCCTCAGGGTAGACTACGTTTTGGCAAACACCGCACTGGACCTGAGACAACCAAAATCAACAGATATAATTGAGAACATATTCAAAGTTATGCATTGAAAATTAGTTTGCATTTAGAACCTAAAATGCTGGGATGGCCATAAAAAGAGTAAGGCAGATTTTCAGCATTGAATTTTATCAATAAATTCAACAGTCTTATTTCTATGATATACCAGCAATTATTGAAGAGCTGTCATATGTAAATTATCCTGAATATTTCTCAGTCTTTACCGTAAGTACAAAAAGTAGCAATCACCTGAACACTTGGTTTACCCAAAGGCTCAACTCTCAGATAGCTCCATTCTATATTCTCTCAAAATAGGCTTATTGAAATTGACCTCCTATGTTGGAAGATGCTTCTAAACATGATAACAATCTATACCACTAAAATAATTTTGTTAAGCAATAAAGCTGGTGTTCGGCAAAAAAAGATGAAAAAAATAAAGTATCATATAACCTTAAAATTTCCCTTGTTAAAGGTTGAAATTCCATTAATCGGCTAAATTCATCTGTTATGTTATCAGATATTCACTTATGATGATATCAAATCCAAACTAGTAAAAGTTAGTTTTTAAATTGTAATTTTACTGAATGTATCATTTTGTTATCTCTATATCAGTTTTGCAACTTTCATATTGGATTGCTTCTTCTGTTATGTCAATTATCAAGAATTGGTCAGTGAAATTTATCACGTCAGCTCACTGGGACTTCTTCTTTTTCTTTTTACTTTGGGTAAGGATTGAACAGTGACCTTCCCTTAAGGGGGATTTTAAAAGGAGGTCGATGTCATTTCACCTAATAGGCTTCAGTAGCTCCGCTCATTGGGGGTTGAGGAAAGTTTTTGACTCATTTATTTTGTGCGGCTTTGTTGTTCTTTTTGCTGTTTACAACAGTAAGAGGAATTTATATTTTCCTTTTTCTCAAGAAAATGAAAGGAAAAAAAATTACAACCATTTGTACCAAATCTGAAGCAATTTTCTCGGAGCAGAATGAGCTTCAAATGAAATGCTTCCGCTAATAGAACTAACAGAAGAAAAACCAACTCCTCATCAGGGAAAATACAAATTAAAAAATTGAATGAGAGCAATTGCCAGCAAGTATGCAAAATATGGATGACAATCCAAGATTAGCCATAAGCTCATTTTTGGAGAAATAAAGCTATTCACAAATTAAGGCATGCCAGAGAAATAATAGAATAAATAAACAAATTACCAAAAACACACAATTCAATTCTACCAAACTTCTCCACCACCCACCCAACATAAAAAAGAACCCCACCCCCCGAAAAGAAAGAAAAGAAGAAAGAAGAAGAAAAATCTTGAACTTCAAGGAATAGGAGTTGTCAATTTACCAATTTCGGAGCTCCAACAAGGAAGGGCAAGGAACACTTGAATTCAGGAATCCCTTGCTCAATTTTCCTCTTAGACCATTCACGGACAAGTTTTTCTATGGTGGGACCCTTGACTCTACATGGTTTCAAAGCCCTTTCAGTTGCATCTCCATCTTCATCATGGACCTCGCTCAATTGGAGCTCTGGATGGAACAAGGAACCAAAATCCTTTTCCGCGTCGGATTCCACTTTTGGACCCTTTCCATTTTCTCTGGATTCTTCTTGTTGGTCATCATCATTGGACTGTGTCAATTGCGGCTCCAGTTGGGACGCACCCGCTTCGGGTTCTTGAACATGAAGGGTCGGGTTATGCCCCGGGTCCAATTGGGTTTCTCCATGAATGAACTTGAATTTAGGGCATGGAGTGAAGTTTAGAAATGCTGAAGCTGGTGTGTCCACGAGATTGCCATTGGCTGGCATCTTTTTCCCTTGTTGCAGAGAGTGCGGAGAGACTTAGGGAGTTCACGTTACAGTCTATGCTTATATGGGGATGGCGTAGGGATGGAGCTGGGTGAGGGGTTGGGGTGGGGGTTGGGTGTGGGAAGTGAGGGAAGGCTGAGTTGGAAAAGGGTGAGGTGGAAGTGGAACTTGAGGAGAGGGGGGATGTTGGGCGGGAAACATGAAATTCATGTTTCGCCTTTGCAAGAATGGATTTGAATAAAACAAGTAGTACTTTACTGCCAATTTGGTAGGTAAAATGATATTTGGACGGTATTGAACTTTTGATTTTCAATAGAAGCTTCATTTTAGCGTGAAGACCATGTTGAATCTTTTTGAATGTTTTGGGTTGGTTTTTGATTTGGTTTTGGACCACAAGCCCTATTTGGGGGTTAACTACATTTTACTATCCTTTAAAATTATGAAATTACTAACCACTATCCTCATAATTTAAAAATTACAAATTAACTCTTATAAGTTTGTGAAATTATCAAATCATCCATTTTATTAGATTTTTTGATCGAAAACTACTGATATTTTTTTATTTTTCCATTACATTAATTACCCATTATGCTTCTGCACTTGGCCGTTGTAATTTTATTGATTAGAATTAGAGAACGTCATTAGTTTTCTATAAAAAATTCAAATGAAATGATAGTCAAATGTAATTAACCCCCTATTTGGGCCAATTTATTTGTTTATACGTGAATGAATATTGTCTTTAAATTTATAATCAATTTAACTAGAGATGTCAAAGTCGGTTGGATCGTCCATTGTCTTTAAACTTGTAATAGATTCATTTAACATTGAGAAGAAAAAAACTGAATAACATATTATGTCCATCAGGAGTGTCTTTTCAAAACTCCTTGATGCTTCTATCAATAAGAAGTTAGATATAAGAATGAATATATAGTAATAAAGTGATTAATCTGATTATGATTTCACGAAGTAATATTTACAATGTTCGTCTAAAATTTCTTTAAATAGTCGTGTACGGAAGACACCTGACGACAGTGCAACGTGGTTTTATAAGACAATTCTTGTTAAACGGTCTTTCCAAGATTTAAAATGGATGATTAGGAAATAAATGTTACCGTACATCGTGGTCGAGAAATAACCCTGTTATTGTAGTTTAAAGGCCTCCTAAATCTTCTGTTCTAATTTTCATGGAGCTTAGGCAAAGCTTTTCTAATTGGAACAAAACAAAAACAAAAACAAAAACAAAAAAAAGGAGTTGGTTCTGTTATATGGAAAAAAAAGTTAGATGTCTCTTGATTTTCATTACTTGATTATATTTTAGGATTATTTGGTCATGGATTTCCCCCCCGCCCCCCTAATAAATTAAGCCTTGTTGTTTGTGCTCTTTACTTTTATAAAATTAAGCCACACGCAATACTATTTTTCTTTTTTTTAATGAAATTGATTTTCGTGAAATATAATAAATTTTTAATACCACATAGTAGTGACTACAGTCCTAATTCCAATACACCTAGATTAGAAACTTATGGTTAACGTGCATGGTTATTATGATTTTCTCTTTTATATTTAAAATGCAGATTAAATTAAATGATATAATAACTTTTATCATTAGTCCATATAATCTGAGTAATTAGTTATTGTCATACATAGATCTTTTTCACGTAAACTAATTATGTACCAGAAATAAAGAAGATAAACTAACAAGTTGCTGATTGAACTTCATATACAAAGTTGTTAGTATACTGTTAAATCATTTCAAAATTTGTGCAATGAATTTAAAATCAACACATTGATGCGGGGTGAACAAGGTGAAAAATTCAATAACAGTCTATTTATGAGGGTTATACTCTAAAAACAAGTTACAAAATGGTCAAATGTCGTAAGTAGTTGTAATGTCATAGTACCAGAAAAAGGAAGTTAATTACTATGAAGAATATTTAAATTGCGTAGCCTATTGTATGTGTCAATTTGTTGTGGTGTTGACTTTGGGGTATTACTTAGAGTAAATTGCATTAATTCCCCAACCTACAGGGTCTATTGCACTTTGCTCCCTATTTTTAGCAAATGTGCGATTAACCCCTCAACATTTGAAAAATGTGCACTTTGCCCCATTTAACGGATTCCGTTAGAATATTCGGGGAATATTTCGTTTTTCTATTGTTGACCCTTCTATGATTAAACAGAATATTCCCTGAATATTTTAACAGAGTCCGTTAAATGGGGCAAAGTGCACATTTTTTAAATGTTGGGGGTTAATCGCACATTCGCAAAAAAAAGGGAGCAAAGTGCAATAGACCCTATAGGTTGAGAGATTTAATACAATTTACTCTATTACTTATAATAGGCACGATCATGCTATGTAATCGTACTTAACTATCATGTACTTGTATTACAGTAAACGAGATGATGCCATGCGGCAAAAAATTGGAGGATTGACATGAAATTGTACATTTGGTATAACGATCATGGAATAGCAACATTTTGGATCTCATGTATGGTCGTGATGAAGACAATACAATACATTCCAAGTTATGTCGCGATTATGTTGGGTACTTGGCTTGATTGACTCGTGAACTAGCATATTCGATGTTTGGGCCATGGGTAATCAAGCCCATATCTCGCTCACTCTCTCTCTCTCTCTCACACACACACATACAGAGGAAGAAAGAAAAAAAAATCATACTAAAGCTTAAAGTCAGTTCATACTTCATAATCCAAGTCCAAAATTATGTCTAATTTCATTCTTGCAATTTGTTTAAAAACATTTCTTCTTCTCGAAACGTGTCTTAAAACGTGGTTTAGTATATAGTTTTTATTTATTTTTTATCTTATTTTTTTTTATTGGTGTGCTTTAGTATATAGTTAAAACCGAAGCTTTTCAAGTTTCTTTTTCCTGTTTTTTTTTTCGGGCAAAACATAAAGGGTATTTTCCAGTTTATGAATTTAAAAGGCTCTCGGCTTTAATTTAAGTGCAAAGAAGGATTTTCTTATCATTAATGCATTGAAAAGTGGTTTCTGTTATAATATATTATCTAATTTTTTTTAAAAAAAAAGTTTATGATATATTATCTTAATTAAGATCAAGATATTTCTTTTTCCATTTAAACTTGAGCATTGGAAGTGCCATTTTTATGCTGCTTAGATGATTTGACCAAATAAAATAGCAAACTTATTATTATCATCACTATTATCATCATCATCATCATTTTATTTTATTTTGTATTATTAATTTATTATATAATACCATTAGGAAAGGACAACTTGTTGTCTTGATGCGATTAGGAAAAACCAAAAAGGACACCTCGTTGACTTTATTTCTCAGCACCCGAACTGGCAGTCCCGCCAAAAAGACGTAGCATGAATGATAATAAAAGAAACAAGTGTGAATGTAAAATTTATCATTAATGACATATATTAAATAACAATGATTTTTATTTTATTAATAATGATATTTGTTAAACAATAAATTTTTTTTTTGTGATTACTAATATATAGTGATAATTTTAGTAACAGCAGAAAATTTTAGTACTTCTTCAAGAGAAGATTTATTAGATCATCAATTATTATTTCGATTTATGACAAGATTTTTATTGTCACTATGTTGTTATTTTACATATGATACTAATTGTCGATTATGACAATCAAAACACAAATTTATTATTATTAAGTTTGTTAAAAGCTAAAAATATTATTGTGGCAGAATAAAGTTTTTGTACTTCACTACAAAAAGTTTGAGGAATATACCACGGTGGAAAGTTGATATTATAAAATAGTAATGGTGGAAAGTTATTTATTATTATTTTACAAGGCAATGGTGTATGGTTTCAGTGTGGACTACGAAAAATTCACTATAGTATACAACCACATTAGTATGTTTTCACTTCGACTTTGTGGATTACTGGTTATCGCTTTCACCAATAGCTCTTAAATTTGCGTTACTCGCTACGGCTTTCACCACGACTATTTTATTCATTTTTCGATTGCTAAACTTCAATTATTTTGTAGTGTTACAGTATATAATTATGACAAATTTCATGTTAGTGTCATCCCTCAGTATTTTGTCATTTCTAGCTATATATCCACAAGAATTAACTTCCTAAACAAAATTATGTACAATTAATAAAACATGAAATCATATGTATACAAAGAAGTAGGAATATGAATTGATGTAGCATGATAATATTATTTGCAACGTAATATACTACTTTAATGCTAGTATGAAATAGAAGTACATAAAATACTCCAACAAAATGTACACTTACTTTTCTTTATTGAAAATATAACACCAAAAAGTTCTGCATTTAAGTAAAATTTGACTTTCCAAGAAGTGGTAGCTCTACCATGAGGCATGATTATATAATGACTGCATCAAGACAAAAGTAGCACGGTCAGTAAATGCCTTAAAACATCAGTTACAAGTTCTAACAAGCAAAAAAGTCATAAAAGTAAGCAAATGTTATTAACTAAAAGTGAAAAAAATGAATTAGTACCCCATGGGAAAAGAACAAATAATAGAAATTGAAGCACCAAAAACTCTTATTTATATTCAAACTTAAGTTTTTTACTTGTGCAACTACCTCTCTCATTTCACATTTTGAATAGTGACCTCCGAAGATCAATTTCCGTTCTCTTCTGGATCGTATTCTCTAACGATCTTACTTCTTGAAAAGCGAGAATTTTAGGGTTATCAATTCTGTTTGGCTACATCAATGGCTCTCTATGACCCGAAGATGCTTGAAGTGCGTGTGCTATTGGTAGATCATGATAAGAATGACCTTCTTGAGATGTCTAGGTTGCTACAATCCAACTCGTATAAAGGTAGAAAATCTGAACTCCACTCTACATGAACAATCATAAAGTCCAAAATTTGTTTCCTTCATTTTAATCTTATAAGATGAAAAATATAATAGATCCACAACTGCATGAGAATTGTTTTGATTACCAAAATTAACTTGGAATATTCTAAATTATATCAACAATGCATGATTATTTGTTTTTTAAATAATAAAGTTTCATATTGATACTTATATATGTAATCTTAATTTCGTGGCTATTTGGCTATATTTATTTAAAACATCTTATGAGCTCTTATATGTTAAAAGATATGGTCTTAGAATTTTTACAACATTAGATTGTATTTTAAAAAAAATAATTTATTGAAGTACTTGGATAAATAAGATCTTATAACTTGTAAAATATGAATAATGATTTTTTTTTCATAAATATACGTGATTAAAATTAAAGTAGCATGTTAAGATCTTAATTTTAGGAGGTCCTTACTTTTTAAAAATTGAGGGCTTCTTCTGAACAACGTGTTTGGATCATGAAAAATACTTTATAATCTCTTATACATCTTATAAAATGTTTTGAATATAAAAGCACCATGTTCATTCGAAGATGAAAATTAGGTTAAGGCCTATTGTACAATTATTTAATATTGGATTCTTTGTATTTCATCTAAAAGGTTCAATTCTCAAAAAAATTATGCATTGGAGAAAATGAGATTTAACCGGAGAAGTGAACGAACTTGTCGAATATATATATATATATATATAAGACACTGATCGATGAAAACAAACTACTTGTAAATTTCGCACCATCTCTACTTGATTTTATATATCTTGTTCAATGTAAATTTAAATATGTTATAAATGGTATTTTATTAATTTTTAATCACGTGAATCATTTCCTTTCAGATCATTTTAACACACTTCTTCCTAAACGTTTCTTTATAATAATTTTACCTTAATGTTCTGTAAATCTTCTTTTTAATCTTTCATACACTATTCAAATGCAAAAAGAAAAAAAAATCTTTTTACAGCATTCTTTTCGTTTCTCAGCTTCCATGACATCACCTTTATAAGTGCGTAGGAAAAGTAGAATTGGTGGTAGGTCAATAAGGGAAGAGTTTGGTAAACAGGAGAGAATTAAATATTTTTGAGAAATGCGATATTTGAGAAATGAGCTTGCGACTTTAAAAGGTTGTTCGACACCACTTTTTGGCAAGAATTGTTAGCTTCTAACTACTAAAAAATAATTTTGAAAGTATCTAATTTGGTAACTGTTGCTTTTGGAAAAGTGATTTTGAAATGAAATCAATTAGATTAATCTAAAAGCATTTGATGAATGCTATTAAATTCTGCTCCTATTATGCTATCAATCTGGTTAGTTTTTTTGGCAAATAGTACCCGCCAATTAATTCTATTAACAAATTATAGTTTTCAGTTTTAAACACTCTTAGCATCTTTACTTTTATATTTAACTTCTCAACTTTTCTACATGAAAACTGCTTCTTTTTAAAGCAGAAACAATCAAATACCCTCTAAGTGTATGCAAGAATTGAACGATAAATTTGATATGGAGTTAGGGTTTCAATACTTCTATAAATTTTTCGTGCTTGAGTATCATGCCATCAATTTTAACAACTTGTCCACAATTGTTTTGTCATTGATATGCTGTGTTTACGAGGAGTTTACGTATGAAACGAAAATGTTGTATATCTTTTCTTTTATGAAAAATAGCAGCAGTATAATTATTTATAAATGCTTGTATATGAAACGACAAAGTATACCTTTTTCTCTTTTGAAAAAATGTACGCGGTGTTATTATTATTATTATTAAATGCTTATATGTGAAACAATAGGGCATACCTTTTCTTTTGTGAAAAATAGCGGCAGTGTTAATAGTAAATGCTTATACATTTTCTCATTTGAAAGAAAAAAAATGTAGGCGTTGTTATTATTAGTGCTTATATGTGAAACGACAAGGTGTACCTTTTCTTTTGTGAAAAATAGTTGCTGTGTCAATAATAAATGCTTATATGCAAAACAACAAACGTATACTTTTTTCTTTGGAAAAAAAAAAAAAATATAAGCGCTAGTATTATTATTAAATGCTTCTATAAGAAATGACAAGTATAACTTTTCTTTTGAGAAAAAAATAGTGGCGGTGTTAATGATAAACGCTTATATATGAAATGAATCTCTTTTGAAAAATTTGTAGTCAGGGTTATTATTAAATGCTTATATATGAAATGGCAAGATGTAACTTTTTTTTGCTTGAAAGATCATAGCGGTGTTTTTAGTGAATGCATTTTTGGCTAGTATTTGAGTTTTCTTTTATCACTTAAATTAACGTGCAAAGCTATTGATTCAGTTACAACAGTTGAGGATGCTTTCATTGCTTTCTCGATGTTGTCCGAAGGCAACGTACAGTTCGATGTTGTAATGGTCAATGTAAGCTCGTCTGATTTACAAGGGTTTAATCTTGTCCATGAAGCTGTCAATATGGGCTCGACAGTAATTTGTAAGTCATACTTGATTTTATATATATATATATATTATTTATTCCCCTAAGTTTTAACAATTTGTTAGAGCTCAAGTCTTTTATGACAATTCTTTAATGATTATTGTCTTAATTAATCTGTATTATTTGCATTTGCATTAATCCGAATGAAGTAATGTCAGCTAATGCTAATGCAACCCTAGTAAAGTGTGCCATAGAAGATGGAGCGTTCCTCTTCATTGAAAAACCAATTTCTGTGGAAGAGTTGAAGTACCTATGGCAACATGTATTGAGGGAAAAAATACGAAAAAGTAAAGAAAAGGGGAGATCAGGGGAAGCATCCTTCGAAAACCATAACCAAAATTATCATCAATTGGGACGAAAAACCTTGGAAGATGACAACTCAACTGATGAGGTGACTATGAATCAATACGCATCAACGTCTCAAAAAGGACAAGATAGGCCAATTGGTATCAATTCAGATAATAATATTCAAGAAAGGTGCATGAGGCCGAAGATGTGCACAGAATGGACTCCGGAACTTCATGAGAGGTTCATGAATGCTGTCAGGCAACTTGGTGATGGAAGTATGTATCCTTGTATTGATGCTCATATTGAATATATCATTTCTAACTATTAGGTGTTATGTTTATATAAATTTACAGATATTCATCTTTGTGGAATTTTATTTGTTTATATTTGCTTTTGGACTAACAATGTGCATGACATGTTTATCAACTCTATGTGGTGTTGGGAGAAGGATGTTTCCCGAAAGATATTCTTGAGTTGATGAATGTGCCCGGCCTGACAAGAATGCAGGTTGCCAGCCATCTTCAGGTTTGATCTACCTCACTAATACATTTTTTTTCCTTAAAATTTAGAGTCAGTCTCATTGTGTTTCCATTTCATATTTTCAATCCCCACCACTTCTATTATTTAATGAAAATATGTTTTAGATATTTTTGTGGAAAATAATGAGTTCATTAATTGGTAATAAGTAGATATGAAAAAATATTTAGTTTTAAATTTCATATGCATAAAACATGTATTTTGTAAAAGAGAATATTTGTACTTTAATTGTATCAACGCGGTAGTGGGCGCTAACTTATGTTAATGTGATTCTGACTGATGTGATAATAGAATAGTAGAATACATGTAAGAAGAATTAAAAATGAAAATAAGCTGTATTTTTAATTGAAGAGATAGGTAAACAAATGGTTCCAATTTTCAAATTGTAAAAACAAGATGATTCCATTTGAAACATAAACAAATTACATGCTCTTATGGATCCACCCGAAGGGTTATCATTCCCTTCGTAATATAGCAAAAGATCCTCAAATAAAATGGAATCTAGCTCTACTCTTATACTACCTTCTCTTGAATCCTGACGCGGTCATATCACATTTTTGACAGTTTATATGCATTCTTTATCGTCTTTTGTGAAACTTATTCACTTGATGCAGAAATGCCGCTATGGTTGGCAACCTCCTCATGAGAGGCAAACTCGTCGCTCAAAAGCATCAAAGCGTCCTAACTCCAATTCACACCGTCCCAAGGCAAAAAGGTACGGATTGTTCCCTAGTTCCATAAAAGGTTCTCAACCCCAAATGCCCGTTCAGGACAACAAGAATGATGAAAAAAGGCGCCCTTCAAGCGACAAAAGTGGTACACACAACATGGGACAAGAAGGAACATGGGACAGTACAACTAGTGGTTCAAACAATAGTAACATGAATGAAATTTCCAGTGAAAATGAGCATGGAAATATGGTGACCACGTTCGGTCAAGGGCTTCAGTCTGATGCTTCCTTTGACTTTGATGCTGCCATTGATGGTCTGGTTGCAAATAATTTTGATTTGCAATATTTTGATTATGATCATGATGTCTCCGGCCAGGTTAGTCCTCGTACTATTGTCAACATTGTTCCTAAGTTCAATCCTACAATTGGTTTAGAGATAATTACCTCAACATCCCCTGGGGTTTGGCCTAATTATAACGAAAACATTTCCCATAATTTAGGAAATTATAGTAACACTTCCTATTATTCATTCAACTGATGGAAAATTTAATGGAACATGTGTAACTTGAATTGGCTCTCTGTTATAAGTGAATATGTTGTATTTTCAAGGACCTAATTATAATATTACACAAATTCTATTAAATTTTTGGTCAACTGAAATACTAAAAATAGAGGGTATAATTGTAAATTTTCTAAACTACATAGGGTATTTTTACAATTTTCTAAATACCACATATTACTGGGTACGAGGGTTTGATGAGGTCATCTGACACCCTCATATTCAAGAATCAACAAACTCGAGCTGCATAAAGTTTTTATAATTTCTACAGCAGAAGTCTCATGGCCAGCCCAAAAATTCTTTTCAACGATTACAAGGGGATACCCTTTTATTTACAGAAAAACCAATCATATATTTAATGAATATCAATATTTTTGTGATTGATATTTTTCTTGTAGAAATCCGTTAGTACATGCATGTCTTGTTACTGATTTCTATAATAGAATTGAACCCCAATACTGGACTAAGTTTCTTAATATAATTTCCATCATAGTTCGAAAAATTATTATAGAGATTCATTACAAGCTCATCACGAGTTTCATCAATATATAACTTGTTCATCTTTTACATCCACTTGCAATGTTCAATCACAATTTCTTTGCGATGCAATTCTATCTGTCATAAATTTTCTATTGGTTAAGAAATGCTTTCTTATAGTGAAACTAAACATCCTTTTCCCATTTACTAAAAGCATAGAGTTCTATTTGCTGGCCCAAACACTTATTTGTTGAGAAGAAACTAATCCAATTCATAGCATATAATCATTATAAGTTAATGACATTGTGTTTAACATGTTTATATGTGTGTGTGACAGACATCTGATGCGGCTAATCAAGGATCGGACTTCTGGAGTTCATGGATATCAAACTTTGCAAGGGATTCTTGAAATCAGAGAACAGCACAAGAGAGAAAGTGAGGAACACATAAACTAAGAACATGGGACTATGATTTTCTTTATAGGATTAATTATGATGTAAGAATGAGGATAGCCCATACCATATGGGGATAAACTTGGTTCAAGTGAACAAGAAAATGACTCTCTCTCAAACCCTTCATAAATTTATAACACTCCCCTCTTAATAGTGTTTAAATAGCATGGGAGAATAATGGCGTAGTTTCTATAGACAGCATCATAAAAATCTTTGTGTGTGTGTATATATATATATATATTAACTTACTAATATGGATATTTAAAAGAAAGGGAATATTACGCCAACACATACTGAGGTTTGACATAATTACTAAAGTATTCATTAATATTAATTAGGGTAAATTACAACCGGCCCCCCTGAGGTTTGGTATATTTACAAAAACTTACCCTTAATTTTGTCAAATTAC
>JACFYI010003566.1:765076-775100 GCA_014898755.1 Handroanthus guayacan | reverse complement strand
AACTTATGTATAGTTATAATTACACTCCTTGAAATTCCAAAAAAATTAAGGACCCATGTTTGGGGTAATTGTTTTTATCAGCATGAACTCAAGAGATATAATTGTAAAATAATGCGTCAGATCAAGGGGTGTAATTGTAATTATGCATCACTAAACAAGCGGTAGGGGGTGTAATGGTAATTATGCTAAAGCTTAAGTAGTGCAAAGGTAATTATTCCTAAAAGAAAAGTAAAGCTATGAAATCGAAGAGAAACTTTGCAAAACAGACAATTTAATTCTTTTGTAATATCACCAAGTCTCAGAGCGTGTCTATGTAATTATCTGAAAACGTTAGGACTCAATAAAAGAACATATAATCGCACAAAGCATGTTGAAGTAAAACTTTTATTGGTAGATAACTAAAACTGAAAAAAATCAACAATTGTTCTTCTATAGTCAATTTTTCCAGATCTTATTACATCTGTATCTACAAAATAAATAATTTCCAAAGAATTCGAGCTTAATTCAGCATACCTATAAGCAGAATGTGTAAATAAATCTGCAAGAAATTAGAGCACCAAGTTTTCTCCATTAAGCATTGAATCAAACTGAACCATAGGCTCCATGTAAGAGTTGAGCTGCTCAAAGATATCATCCCCTTGATCATTGTATGCACAAAAATCGTTAGATTCAAAACACGTTTTTATATCTTCAGGGATGCTACTTTGTGGTGGATCAGATTCCTGTGGTGTGGAAGGGCACTCTGCAGCCAAGGTCATTTCCATCATTTCTTTGAACTTGGAAGATTGTAGAAGAAGCCCTAGGGCTGACGTGGCAGTAGCCGGTCGTGGCTGAGACAAGGCAGCCGAAGGTGGTTCGAGTTGGTGAAGCGAGGCTGAGCTGCCGGAGTCGTGGTTGGGGCTTGGGTCCAAGTTCGTGTCGATGTCGTTAGGTTTGTTGGGGTTGTTACTGTTAGGTCTTAGCCATTTTATGTAACGACTAAGATCGAAATTTGTGACGGCATTGAGCCCACGGTATTCTATTGCTGCCATGTCGTATGCGATCGCGGCCTCTTCTTGCGTGGCTGCAAGATTTAATTAGTCTGATTATTAAAAACAATAAAATAAATAAAATAAAAAGGAATGTGGTTTTTTCAGTGTAAAATTTGAGAAGATTATGGAAGGTTTAGGTTGGTGAACTTGCCCAACTAATTAGAGGAGGACATCAAATGAGGTTGTCAAGCGTAAGTTTACCGAATGCGAGTTATATATACTATGCTATTTTGGATCTTAGAGAAACACACTAAGAAACGGAATATTTTATTAGACATTTTTATTTTTCTTTATCGATTATTGTTGAGGCATATTAATTGTGATCACTATAAGAAAACACTCCTTCGTAAATGCAAAAGTTATGATGGATATGATTTCACCACAAATAGATGATCACATCAGTGATGTGTTTGTGATAGAATACTAGTCAATTTAAAGAAGCAATATATATACACATATATGTGATACATGTAATGAATTTATAATAAATTTCTACAAAAATTTTAAGTTTGTTATGGAAGTTTCATAAAAAATTAGTTCAATGACGGACTTTAATTAGTTCCACCGTAGAACTAAGCATGACAATCTATCACATAATCATGACATATTTTATTAAAATTTCGATGAATTTTTTCATTTGTAAAGGAGCACTTTCATGTGGCGTAAAACGTTGAATTAATTATAAATTTGTTTCATGTGTGTTAGGTTTCATACAAGAAGAAAAATGAAGTTTGCGATGAAATTTTTTCATTTGTAAAAGGGCACTTTCATGTGAGGTAAAACGTTGAATTAGTTATAAACTTGTTTTACGTGTGTTAGGTTTCATAGAAGAAGAAAAATGAAGATTTGCATGGATACCTACCGTAAGTTCCAAGATAAAGGTACTTATTTCCAAAAACTCTTCCAATCCGAGCTTCCCATCTCCCATTATGGTGATGTCTGCAAGTTGACAAAAAATTCAAAATATACATACATAAATTAAATAATCTATACATGCATGGTCATATTATTTTATATACTACTTTATAACAAAGCCTTTGACTTTGTAAGGTTATTTCAATACTCAACCATTACTATTAGAAGTTTAATGCATAATAAACCCACATTGTCTCATTTATTGGCACAACCACTGGATTTTAGCTGAGATATTCTAATTATATTCTAACATTGAAACTACAGAATTATTCTTAAACATATTCTACGTACCTGGCGACACCTCTATATTTCGACACTCCCCGGGAAAACCCACTGCTCTTCCTGTAATTCAATAAAACAACTTTTATTAGCATTTGAATAAAAACCCAAAAGATAGGACGGGAAAAAAAAAAAAGGCAATACATCTTTTTTTAAATTAGTTTCGCTGAAATATATACTTAAATTCCCATTCATTAATACACTTGCCTTCTCAGTGATCCAATATACTCTTCTCTTGATTGTCCCTCCATCTCTGTTAGCTCCTTCTCATACGTCGATAACTATACATAATCATGAAATAAAATTAATTAGCCCCAAAATTTTCTCTCATTTTTCTATATAAATTAAAACGAGTAACTAAATTACCGGAAAATTGAGAATAGTGTCTTGACCCCAATACTTGAGCGCAGCCAAGTCATACGCATGTGCAGCTGCTTCTTCATCATCATAAGCACCTAATTATGACAAAAAAAAACAAGAATTAATTTGACCATTACAAATGAAAACTTCTGATAAACCTATGTTTGTGACTGTATACGAAAAGAAGAAAAATTATTATTACAGTTTAACATACCGAGATAAACTGCATTTTCCATCAAGAATCCAGCAAATCATCCCACCGTGATAACGGAAAAAGAAACAAAACACGTTTTTAGTACATATTACATACATTAATAAGTACTAAACCCTTAGTGCAAAAAAAAGAATTGATCGACTACTAGAAAAACCTCTGATTGTGACAGAATTTGCAATGAATTTTGCGACATTTGTATCCGGTGCAATTTCCGTGTTGCAATATATTTTGCCACATCAATTAGATGTCACAAATTTTTGTGATTATTTTTTATTTTTTTTATGATGAATTTTTGCAACGGATTTGGCGATGGAATCATGTGTCACCAATTGGCGGCAGACAATTCTGTGGCAAATTTGACACTACATGAAGTAATTGATTACCTTGTCTGCCTTTCTTGTTTTGTGCCTCATTCCAGCAATTCTTGTCCCACAAATGTGCTTCATATCTCCCGGTCCACCGATGCCTAAAGCAATCGAAAAAATGCCACACAAAACATGAACAAACGGCCCTCAAACAAGAATAGAATTAACGTTTGTTATGTCCTATATGATTAATTTCTCAAACCTAGTAACCCCGCGATAAATTGAGCTTCGTTGAGGTGGAGAGTCACGAGGGATTGTTTTCCTCGTACGTTTGGCTTTCATCCCGGGATTATTCACAGGATTAGCATTAACAGTAGGATTGTTCCTGGAGTTCTGTTGTGATAGCTTCGCCATGAAAGAAATAGTACGAAAACTCGACGATGAATAAAGGGTTGTTTGGATTGGTGAAAAAGAATATGACTGAGTCTACAAAAGGAGGGAATTATAAAGAAGGATTAAGAGAATCCCCTGTGCTGGCAAATGGCAGGAAGGATTAGCCGGCCGATTGATTTGGCCGACTCAAAACCGGCTTGTTGTAGTCCCTTCTATCTTGTCCTCACTTGAATTTTGGGATATTTGCTGTTTCATTAGCCCATATTAATTTGTAGATAAAGGTGCATTTTAATTAGATATAAATCTTTGCTGGATTGATTAATTAATCCACAACCAAATCCCATCAGTCCAACTTCCTCAACTAACTTTGAAGTTCATAACAGTGTCTAATAATTATTTTAAGCCAATTAATTGGTGAAATGTTGGGTTGCCATCAGGAAACAGATACAAGAAGGAAAAAGAAGACAAAAATAAGAATGAAAAGGTTATGTTATAACATTTCATTTTCTCCTAACAGTGGAGCAGAGGATTTTCCAAGTTTTCATTTTCATTAAACTTTAATGTTATGTTTGGATTGAGGAATTTAATGAGAAAAATGAGAGAGAACAGTAAAAAATGCCAAAATTAAGCGTAAAGTTGCATTATTTGAAGCGTGAAATATATTTTCTAAAGATTGTTATAGGCACCCCGCATCATTATTTTAATTCGTTTGGCTCGTGAGTTGCCTTTAATAGAGGAGGTTATGAATTTAAAAATATTTCTAATAGTAGTCCATAAACTAGTCACTTTTGTGGTGGATATTGAAAGGGTTGTGGTAATGGTTGCTATGGCTCAAATCAAATATTTCCTTAATAATGAAAGTATATTGTTTGCTATTGCCATTCTCCGACTCGCAGTTTATGAAAGAGAAAGAAAAAATGATTATTATATTAACTATAAACCTATATAATGAATTAGTAAATGGAATAGCTCCACCTTACGAATAGATAGGTTGCAGGTTCGAATCTCATAAAAACCCGCCTTGATTCTCTTACCCAAAAAAAAGGAGGAAAAGAAAAGAAAAGGAAAGAGGAAAAGAAACCTAAGTAAACAGAATAACTCAAACTTCGTTTTTCTTGAAAAACATACTATGTATTACGGGAGAGAGAATTTTAAGATTGAGCCTGAAAAAGTAGCCATATGTGACTTCTTTGTTAATACAATGATACGTATATTTGATATGTACAACAATATTGTTGAGCTGAAGTTGAATGTAACATCTCTTGGTTCACATACATATTTGCAATTCGTAGGTCATCGATGAGTCAAGTTTTGTACCATATATCTTTTTCCCTTTTTGGCCAAATTTCGGACTTCATATGAAAAATTGATCACTGGTTTATCAAGAACAGTTGTGAAAGAATTCAGCAATAAATTCTAATTAGGTTAGCTTGGTTCTGATTCAATAAATTCTATATATTGTTTTCATGTACAAACATACAGTGCATACTTGGTGTTTGTACATAAAATGATCAATATATATTTCATGTATACAAAAATATAATTAATGGTCAATGGACCTTGTTCAACTGGCAAGACGGAGGTCTCATAACCAAGAGCTCAAAGTTCGACTATCACCCGTGTTTGAGCTTTTTTTTTTTTAACCTATTGGCAGTGTTGGTGATTTTCCTACCCCATGGTAGTGTTTCTATTGTACATTTACCAGCTACTGAAGATTTTTCTTGTATTTGTTATTGCACCTGGTATTAAAATATTATTGATGTATTAATGTATCTATTGAATGAAATCACTTTTCTACACAAAAAAATAATTACAATCAATGTAGACTTGATTTTTGTTTTGTGTATTAAATAGTAAGAATAATATTAACATATATACTATTAATACATAGATAACATCATATAAATTGAAAAATAATGAGTTATAACTTTTATTTAATTATGAATGACAATTAAGATAAGTTAACAGTAAGGGATATTTTAGGAACTAATTACTAGAACTTGAAAACACTGAGGAAACGGGACTTATATAGTTTAGCATGTAACATAGGTAAACGATACATGTTGGGTAGACGTGAACGTTTAGTAGTGCATCACCAATTTTTCACCTAAGTCCTAATTTTCCAAAATGTAATTGTTTTTAATTAACTGAAATGCACGATAATCGTACAAATTAAATCAAAGAAAGAGGACAAATAGTTGAAAAACTAACTGGCGGATATGCTAGTTTATTTACTATGAATATTGGTAACATCAATAATGTTGGGTTTATTAGCTGCTTTTCTGAGATTTATTAGTTTGAAAATTTGAGACTGCACAAGTCCTTTAGGTATCAAGGCAGATACACCTCTTGTATCCTCCTTAATTTTAAGATAATAGATATGATCCTTTTCGGCAATAACTAAAATGAATTGTAATTTGTAAACGAAAAAATATGAGGTGTATTCATATGTTTAATCATGTGCATTACACTGTTAAGAGCTTTAATTACGTTTGGATTAAGGAACCTATTAAGAAAATTAAGAAGAAAAGACAAATGTACAAAAAACGACGCACAGAATTACATCATTTCAAGAGTGAAAAAAAAAAAAAAAGAACAAGATTCATTTGCATTTTCCTTTTCAAATACAGGCTTTAAACTTTGATTGGTTGACGGATCTTGATAAGGGCGAAAGATATTACAAAAAAGAAAAATAAAATCAGCGAAATATGAAATCTTAAGTTGTTAGGTTATTAAAAGAGAAAGGGCTGAGAATAGAAACAATGAGAAGGAAAGCCATAATATATTGAAAAAGTAGGGAGCCAAAGATAGAGCCATGAAACTTTGATTAGGGGGGTGATACGGAATTTTTGGAAATTTAAATATTTCTCTACTTATTTTGTCATATATATAAAAGTATGAATTTCAAAAATTTGATGGAGGGCCGACAATCCATGTATCTGCATATCTAGAGAGTGCGCCTAAGCAAGTTTTTCCTATATTTTCTTCACCATTTTGTGAAGAAAAAATGACTTAATTTAAAACCTGTAATAATCTGCCAAAACAAAGATGGTGCACATTTATTCTAATTGCAAAATTTCCCCACAAGATCAGCATCACAGGCCACCTACACCAGCGTCCAAAATAGAGAATTTATATTATGTTGCCAACAAGCAGACCATCAACTTCCCATGAAATGAAAATGAAAACCATATTGGTTCTTTCAAGGAGACAAAAACACAATGTTCATTGTCACAAATATCAAATTAATACATTTACTGTTCCAAAGGTCGATATTATAACAAAATCAAGAAAATAAAGTATAACACAAGTAAAATTGTATATATTTTACATATTGTGCAAATTGTTCTTCCAGAAAAAGGAAAAACAATATCTCATCATGTCTATTGGAGATTGAACAGACAAAAGAAGATATAGTGCTCAATATTCATTACCACAAGGTGCAATTACACAGATTGATGAACAAGTGGAGTATTTGAAGTTATTTTATGCACCAGGTTCATAAGCTCAGCAGTGTGAATCTCACAATCCTTCGTTATAATCGTAAGTTACAACATTTGTACAATGTGTTATCTAGATAATTTCGAACGAGTCATTCAACCTGTCATGAGAACAAAGACAAGTAATAAAACAAGGCTGTATATTTACTGTTCCAAAGATAAAATTACTCAGAAAAGCCAAGAGAGGAAGTTACCTAAGAATGTCAGACATATGCAAAGAACAGAGAGACGACTTACAAACAATAATTATCTGCAACATAAATAAACGAAAATTAGACCAATAAAATTTGCCCACGTATATATGTTCAATAAACAAAAATGATTGAAAGCTGGAAATTGACCTCAATATCAAGTGAACAAAAGAAAGTGTATTTAAAGATTTCCAACAAATGCTAGAAGACAATGTTTGGATTTATCTTGTGTTGATCTGAATTGTGTGTTCCAGAGAAATGTTTTTGGGAGTGGACTGGGGAACGGCGATGGATCTTTGTTTACGTTTTGGGTGCTACGTAGAAATTGTTTTGGAAAGTGAAGTAATGTCAGGTATTGTTTTGGTGGACAATCAATCTTAATGAATTCATAGGAGAAGTAGATTATCTTTAAGCACAAATATAAATGAATTTTCAGGAGATAAAAGATGTATTTAAAAGAAATCAAACAGTAAGTTAGGCGAAAAAATGACAGCAAGAATGAAGACTGTCTGTTATGATTTGAACAAAGCATATGATCATATTTGGATAAGGTTCAGTCAAAATATGATAGAATCTATCTCTGTACTTCTGAAAAATTAAGACTTGTGAGAATCACAATAGTTTCAGTTTTTGACAACAAGTATTGTGTACTTATTGTTGAATCACCGTGCAACAAATAACAATCATGAAGTGTAGTATAATTACCAATCATGCTTTGATTTCCTCTGATCTCCAAACTTCTGAAGAAGAGTTCAAAATTCGTGCTCAATCAGAATTTTCTACAGAATGTTTGGCAGCTGCCATCCAGATAAGGTTAGCGGAGAAGAGATTACTGATTTTTCAAAAGATTTCGAGTAACATAGATTTCCCCTTTATCCACCCGATTTCGAGTAACATAGATTTCCCCTTTATCCACCTGATTTCGAGTAACATAGATTTCCCCTTTATCCACCTTAAATACTGCAAGTAGTATTTGTGAAGCCACTTTACGAAGATGTTTGGGATTCCAGACTCGAAAAAGATGACGGCACAACATCATGTGGGATGTTGGTTTTCTGAAACTCCCTGCAATGCCGCAACTGAAAGTCTGAAAGCAACTTTCCAAGCCTTTCCCTGAGAATTGGAGAAAGCCTATCACAAGTTAAAATGTCTAGCGATTGAACCACGGATTTTCTAACAAGTGCATGGAAAGCTGTTGATATTCCCCTATGAAGAATCTCCTTCCTCTCAAGATCATAGTTATCCAACAATATAAACAGAAACTCGAGAAGAGTATGTGTAATGTCAATATATTTAGGAACAGAATGCACCATCAACAAAAGTGCAGGCTCGATATTCATAATATTATCCACCTTCTCATCGAAGAAGAGCCAATCATAAAACAAAGCAAGCTTCAAATTTGCTTCGATATAGTTTCTCATATTGGACCTCAGTAGCCAACCTATTACAGCCCATCTAGGGATAATATCTGAATGGATTATATCATTAGATGGATGGTGGGCACAGCATATAAATCTCACAATGTCAATCACAACTGCATTTCTCTCAGGTACAGCAAGAAATTTCTTTGTGAACCAAACCTGGTAACGCTTTTGGCTGCCAAGCTTCACATGAGTCATTAAAAACCTCAACTGAGATTCCATTTCTGGAGTCAGCCTGAGCAGAAAATACCACCTTGAAGTCCGCGTACCATATATCTGTGATATATCCACAAATCCATCAACTCGAAAGGCACTTGGATTATACAACAAATCTTTCCATATGGCACGAAACTCTGGTACATGAGCCAAATCTTGCAAAAGCCTAACGAGATCCCTCCCAATCCTTAAGCACAAGGAGAATTTCTCTCGCAACATTCTAACGCAAAAGTCAATCTCCATTTGCTTCAATGACTCAATCTTTGGAATATTCAACACTCTGCAGTGATCAGCCAATAACCTCAGAAATACATACAAAGCACCAGTCAAAACCAAGGGCTCCTCCTCTAGCAAACAATCCCATTTGCTTGAGAAAAGGTTGACCATCTCAAAACACAACCACAAATTCTCTTCACCAAAATCCCCACCAACAATCTGCCTCAGAAGGGCCACCAGCAAACCATCAAAACGGACTGCTGACACACTAACCATCTCATGAGTCACCCAAATCAACTGCCTTTTCACAGCATCGACAAGTTTTCCATACAATTCATTTACAATCTTAACAAGAATACTGGTGAAATACTCATATCCATCAGTGATAATGCCATGTAAATGCTTAATGTGAACTCTAGCGTGCTGAGGTTCGCATAAAATGCCATATAAAATTGCTCTATTAAGGTTCAAGTACTCTTCTTGAGTTGGGATAGTAAGGGGAAAAGGGGGTCTAAGTTTAGGTTCAAAAAAACAAAAGGCCTCCCTCAAAGTGATTTCCAGAGGGTTTTCTGCCTCATGGCTGGATTTTTGGATTAGCTTTGAAGTCATATTTTATAGTAATTGAACAATCTATTATACTACCCTACGCATAGAAAAATTTTCAAAATAAAATAAGCAGCCCGATTATATGCATATTAATAGTTCTATATAGCATTACCCGCCTTTAAAAGACTAAACATTTTGAAGTTAAACATACTAAACCCCCTGAAACTATTTCAACTTTATTTCCCTCCAGCATACGGCACATTCTAGCAATCTCAGTCAGCTTCCCCGAGGCCAAGACCATACTCAATACTGAAATAAATTACTACCTTCACTTTCAGCACATTACATAATCCCAATTGTCGGTTACGGGGCACCGCCTCCACAGCC
This sequence comes from Handroanthus guayacan, assembly GCA_014898755.1. NCBI lineage: Eukaryota > Viridiplantae > Streptophyta > Magnoliopsida > Lamiales > Bignoniaceae > Handroanthus > Handroanthus guayacan. The sequence continues at coordinate 765,126 of JACFYI010003566.1, read as the reverse complement.
GCCCGTGTCACTCGACGCTGCCGCCGTCACCACCTGCCCTGCTTTTCCTC
>JACFYI010003566.1:731607-763333 GCA_014898755.1 Handroanthus guayacan | reverse complement strand
GGAAAAATAATACGTGCCTAATTTATGGTTCCAAATTTGCAGATATGTAAACGACCTGTCTAACAAGGAAGTCTCATTTGGATGAAAATAGAGATAAAATTTTAAGTGTGATCATGTTATTTCCTGTATTAAGTAAATTATTATATGTTTTCTTAATTGACTAATAAGTTTGAAAACATCCATTTAGATAAAACTTGATTTTGAAACGCCAAAATTAGAAAGAATAAATTCAGAATAGATGATATTCGTTTGAACTGAATCATAGTAGTTATGACATTGCTTTATTATAGTGTTAAAAATTCGATTTTGATTGATATTTTTCAGGCATTTGGTGGGATTTATGATATTTACGGGGTTGATGATTATGAGCCTGTTGACGGAGAATATGAGCATTGAGAATGTGAAGACAGCTTTGTTCTGGGAGACAAGTGATGGATGGTTGACGTCCGTAATGACTAACGAATCCATCGGCTCTGCTTCTTTTTTCACGGTCAGTTTTCTTTTTCTTTCTATTTTTTGGCTCCCATTGAAAGAAAAAAATCTGCAGATTGTAGAAAATAAATGAAAAGAAACGGATACAAAGAAGAATCTTTTATTTAAATCAGGTTTGTTCATATGGTAAACATAATAATATTTACTTTTTAAAAAATATACATAAGCTGTAAAATTAAGTGGAAGTCGGAAAGACGTGCTTGCGATAATTTCATAACAAAATGGAACATGATGGGACGACACCATGTACATGCAAAGCGACAACATGTGGGTCCCAGATCCACCCGTTGTTTCTTTAGTTGCAGCAAGAATGTCTGTTCTGTTCTTGGTCAGTTGGTCCCATGCCACGTGACGATGGATACTTATCATCTCACCACATAGTGGCATTTGGAATAAGATACTATCACCATCTTCATTTTATATGAGTTCTTTTCATCAAAATCATGAATGTTAAAAAGAAATAAACTTAATCAGTGTGTCTCACATTTGCGGAGAAAAATTCTTGCTCTATGTACACGATGGATTAAGCACATTAATTAGCTGGCTTGCTGCAGATTTTGCTTGTAATTGATACATATATTAGACATGATCTGTTTCCAGTTAAGCTTTTCACTTTTCATGATTGTCACATAAGAGAAGCAGAGTTGTAGGCGCCCTAGAGGCTGTTGAATATTGCTGAGCCAATGACAGTTCTTTAGTTACTTCTTTAGAAACCTTTTTCAAGTCTAATTTCCTATTGTCTTAATCTGCAGGATTCTTACATGGGACACCTAACTAAATCACCAATTGTGGACACAAATAAAGATTCTGATCATTCACTTCCAATTTGGCCTTGGTTAGTTTTCTTAACCGGAGCGATAGCCTGTCTGATCTTCAGCTCAATATCCCACCTATTTGCCTGCCATTCCCGCCGCTTCTACTACTTCTTCTGGCGCTTAGACTACGCCGGCATCTCCCTCATGATAGTCTGCTCCTTCTTCGCCCCAATATACTACACTTTCTCAGATCACCCCTTTTGTCGCTTCTTTTATCTGTCCTCAATCACCTTATTTGGCATTCTTGTGGTTGTGACCCTTCTTGCGCCAGCTTTGTCAAGGGGCCGCTTTAGATCGTTCAGGGCAACCCTTTTCCTCTGCATGGGGTTCTCTGGATTGATCCCTGCGACTCATGCAGCTGTCCTCCATTGGGATCAACCGCAGATTCTTCTCTCACTTGTTTATGAGATAGTTATGGGGCTTTTATATGGTATTGGGGCGGTTTTTTATGTCACTAGAATACCAGAGAGATGGAAGCCTGGTGCATTTGATATTGTAGGTCATAGTCATCAGATTTTTCATGTTTTTGTTGTTGCTGCTGCGCTTGCTCATTGTTATGCAATTCTTGTTATTATGGAATGGCGACGACGTCTTCCCGCTTGAGAATTTGCCAATAGGTGGTTTTTCACATTGTCCTCTTTGCTTGGATGGGCGTGTATTTAACCTTACACTAGTTTTGTCTTGAATGTATGTGATAAAAGTGATGTAATTTAGTAAGTTTGTGGAGAGTAACACAAAGGTTATCATTGGATGGCATGCTGTGTCTAGAGAATTGGTAACTACTTCATTTACTTGGAAAGATTTTCTACAAAACTGGTGTTTGTTTGGTTTGTTGTAGATCCCCTATTTTATTTCATGTTTCATCTCTTATTTCACTCACAGATTCATGCCAAGTGTATGACATCAATAGTCCTGTGTAATTATAAGGAAATATTTATTGCACTTGGCATGAATCCATACAATGAAATAGAAGATGAAATACTATTTTGAAATATGGAATGCTAACTGCACAAAAACATCTTCCCAAAATTTAGGGGGAAAAGACGAAGAAGAAGAATATTACGAAATGTGTTCTTTAGAGAAACAACATTTTCAAAATTTGAAAATAAAAAAGGTACTTCTAAGAAGTTCTCTTCAACTTTTAAAGATTCCTTACAATAAAATTAGCATACATTGTACACTCAATAGGTGTAAATAATATAGTCAATATACATTTCATATATATCAAAGAATAATGCAAATTGATTTACATGTGTTAAATAATTAGAATATAATTAATGTATTTAATGTAAAATGGATACATAATTTAATATAAAAAGATAATGGAGCATGATTTCTTACTGATGTTGCGGGTAGTTATTTAAGGTGGGTTAACACAAATGTGTTTTAGGAACAATACTTGAAATATACCACCGCTAAAGAAGGGAACGATTGCTTTATGCGTTATCTGTAGCATACATGCTTTTGAAACAAAAACTCCTTAAGAGTTAAAGCTTAAATTTTACTCAGAAAGGCTGTCTCATGTCATTATAAGCTTGCATAAACTAAAGAAGCTGAATTTCAGAGTAAAAACAAATTGCAGCACCATGAAGAATAATTCACTGACCAGTTTGTACAAGTGCAATAAATTTCTAGGCTAAAATATAATTGCCTAATTATTAGATGATGCAGAGTCAACATGTCAAAACTTGACTGTCTCAACAATAACATGTTACAAAATGCAAGAATTAAACCATATCCAGGTGTATCTCATTGTAGTTCATGCACATTATCATCCAAAGAACACTGCCTGATAAACAACTAACTACAAGCTGATTTCATCCTCATTTTGCTTAAGACCGATCAAACTGAGACACGCGGCAATAAGTATTTGAGTCATCCACAAATCTCTCGCCTTAAAGATTAAACTCTCTGTTGCTTTGCTTGACTTGATGATTCTCACCAATCGAGCTAGAACTGTACCAGACTATTGCCATAAGTTAGAGCCTCTTCCAGGTCTTTTTGGGTATTTTACAGGATTTTCAAGGTTCCACGTTCTGGATAGACCTTATTCCCTTTTCCTTACAAGATCAACATGCCTGCAAAAGACATAGTTGTTTAGTTTGTTGCCTCAGCAACTTCGGCTTCTCCATCACTGTAATCTCCCCAGCATTTGGTTTCTTCAACAGCAACAGTATCGCCATTACCTTCTGGAGAAATGACACTAGGAAATTCTGCACCTTTCTCGTGTAATTTCTCATTGTCTGCTGATGGATCAGAAGGAGTTTCTTCATAAACTTCAGCTTTTTCCTGGACATTTTTCGATGTTTGTGAGGTGACAATTGTTGAGTTGCTAGAGGATTCTTCTGTACTCCCCTCTGCCACAGCATTTTGACTAGCTTCTACATTTGCAGCCGAGGGAGACTCCATCAAACCCACTTCAGACACCTGAAATTCATTTTGAGTCTCTGGCATACCATTTAACGGTGTTGGGGAGCCATTTGGTGACATGGGGTAACCATTTGGTGATATGGGATAACCATTTGGTGGAGCAATATAACCATCTGGAGAAACTGAATAGCCATTTGGAACCCATGGTTGGCCAGGTACAAACTCAGCTGCATGTGGATTCATTATTCTTAGAGGGCTGAAGTGACTCTGATCCCCATTATGGAAACCAGGCTTATTTCTTGGAAGACGACTTCCAGATCTATTATAGCCACCTGAGAGGCGTGGCCCATATGGAACTCTAGCAGTAGCAGATTGATGTGGTGATCTACGGGCAGGATTAACGGCCAGCATCGGTGCCATGTTCATTGGTGCTGGCAATATTCCTCCATGCTCATTGTAGCCAGGCACTGCAACAGAGCCAAAAACTGGAATTGTAGATGGGTTAAATGGAGGTGCAGCTGCAGATAGTTTCTTGGTCGATTCCTTTCCCGCTTCAGAATCACCTTGCTTTTCTGTTTCCGTTTGTGAAAGAGTGGCACTTCCCTTAATTTGATTCTCTCCCTCATTTGTTAATGAACTAATATTTTCACTTTCATTGGACAACTTTTCTTTCGAATTAGAGGCATCTTTCTCCGGCAACTGACCAATATTTCCCATAGAATCAGCTAGAGATTGATTATCACTTGTAGTAACTCCACACTGTATTTCAAATGTTTCCTGTATCGAAGTAGCAGAATTTGAAACTTCAGAGGAAGCAGAATCCCTAATTACTGAAATGGATTCGTGTCCACTGACACCTTCAGTGCTTTCAACTGCTGCTATCAATTCACTAACTGCTATAGCTTCTGATGGTTTTTCAGACACTATAGTCCTATCGTGTTGTTCGTCATCTTTACCAGTTTCATCGATTTCTTTGTCAATATCCACATCCTTTTCTTCATCCACCAGTTTCTGAGCGTCTACCTCTGTTTTTTGCGATACTGTTATCGCATCTGTGCCATTTGTCTCCTTGGTCATTTGGAGATTTTCTTCCGTAGAGCTCTCTGCAGGCTGCTGCTCAGCGACAACCTTAACAATGGTACCTGGTGGAGCTAAAGCAACTTCTTTGTATGAGAAAAGCTTCCCAGCTGCTTGAACGCTCACTGAACTAACAATAGAGGCTTTAGCAACTTCACTAGAAACCGGGCTAGCTGGTGCGGATTTTGGATTTGCATTTTTCTCCTTCCCATTACCTCTCTCGGGAGTAGTATTTGATTTTGGGCTGAATCCAGCATTCTTCACAAACTTTTTCGGAGCATGTGGCACTGGTCCAGGGGAAGTAGCATTCTCATTTTTACTTGTTATTGGAGAGGTGAGATTACTCTGTTTACATCGGTACCTAGAGGGATTTGAAGTATTCAGAAAGTTCGTGTTCAATTTTGCAAGACTCGGCCTTTTGGAAGCAGAGGGCTTTCGACCCACTGGTGAGCGCCCTTTTGGTATAGCCTCTTGCCATCCTTCTTCAGATATATCATCGCTCGCAAAGTCATCACTTTGATCCGAAAGTTTTTTATCTGCTATAAACAAATCTGTTTTCTCAGTTGAGTCCACAAGCTGAGACTTAGATTTGTTCTCCAATTCAGATCTATTCTCTTTATCGCTGGCATTCTCTGCCACAGGTTCTGTTGCAGATGCAAATTCATCTTTTTGATGTTCGTCTGTCACCGTTTCCGAATTTGGACCAACTTTTCCTTTAGGCTACAATTAAGATGATATTTTCATCAGGAAATTCATCATTATAAGACATAAAAATCAGAAGATACAAAAACAATGATCAACGTTTCTACCTTAGCACGAGCTTGCTTCTTTTGCGCATCTCTTGCATCAGGGGTTATGTAGTCCAATAGGTCTGAGACACTGATTTCAGAAAAGAAAAGAAAGGCGTTGTGGATTAGTTCGACTTCCCCAATTAATTAGAATGTCCAACATAACAATGTATTTGCTGCAAATTTAAACTCTCCATTTCTATTTATCTTTTTAAGATTTTCAAAAATTTATTTTTGAAGCATGTATCTGATCCCAGAAAATTTAGTTAATGGGAATCGTCTAGACAACAAAGAATGTTGTAGTTACTGAAAAACGATACATGATATTGCACATAGTATGTAATATGAATCAGCAGAGGAATATTACCTCAAATGGCCTTTGCTAGAGATAGAGGCATCGGGTTTTGGGGTACCATTACGTGCAGCTTCTTGTTGCTCCAGCGCCTTGGACTCAAAATATTCAAGCCATGCAGCCGCATCCTGTTCAGGTTTTCAAATAAGATAAAGAAGAAGATCATCCAAAACGCTTTCTGCCATTGATGTATATCAAGTGTTACCTGTGTACGTAGATCATCTGATCCTAGTTTAGCCTGTAGTATCTGTAGAGTGGTCTGTTCGTGCTGAACACTCAGGGAATATGCTTCCATCAATGAGAGAGCAATTGCGATAGCATGATAGCTCGCAGCAGTCTGCGAACACAAAAATGAAAGAACATTTTAATTCGTTGAACATAGAAATACAATCAAACTGGTAACTTTCAAGATTCCTATATGCTTTAAATTTTTGATAAAGTCAGAACACAATTCCAATAGTATTCCTCCCAGTCTCACTTTTAGTTGGTGTCACTGGTGAAGTTAATAATTAAACTCTATTAGCAATAATTGATTTTTATCAACTCTTAATAAAAGTTATACTTGGTGCAACTAGCCATTTCTCATTGCATTTCGTTGATACTACAACGTCATAGCTCTTCTACACAATGTTATGAGGTAGAAATATTTCAAGGCCACGTTTGACAGATGGTAAACATTTGTTTCCTAATCGCTGCAAATTTTGAACACTTGACCTCATCATTTCACATGGATAGAGTTCTAATTTCTGAAGCTTTATTATTTTCACAAGACAATGAGTCCACTAGAAGTACGTTTGACATATAATATATCATATATATAAACACACACATACACACATTTATACAGAGATAGAGAGAAGAGATTACTTGTATATGATCAGCTCCAAGAAGTCTTTGGTTACACTTGAGAGCTTCATGGAGATACCGAAGGGCAATATGGACATTTCCCAGACCTTCTTCCATCATAGCTACGTTAATATAGGTGGCAGCCGTATTCGGGTGAGAAGGTCCACATGTTAGATGCAAGAGATACAGTGCACGGTTGACATACCTAAATACAAAACATAAAAGCCATTCCTCTCCAATTAAAAAGCAATGAGGAAATTTGTATATTGAATTGCTATTTAGGCATGTTCTAAATATCCAATCTGCAGAAATGGAACCCAAAAATTGGACTTAATATGTATATTTGTAGGATAAAGTATTTGAGGGAAGTTTGAAACAGACTGTTATCCTTAAGTGGGCAGGCTTTCTTTTCAGAATTAACTAATAAAAGCAAGAAGGGAAGCTATTCAGAACCTATGAAAGTACACAATGCTAGGAAAGATCAGTGAGGTGCTTTTATATAAAAGAAAAGATATAGAGAACATCTAAACATACTTTAAAGCTAGCTCTGTATGTTGTAGTCGATAATAGAAGACAGCTAAATCTCCGTAGCTTTTCATTGTGTCTGGATGATCAAGGCCAAGCTCTCTCTCATTGATATCTAAAGCTTTTTGCTGGTAGATTGTAGCCTGCTCATGTTAAAGCAAAGGATGGGATCAGATAATAAATCACATAGCATCAAAAGTTCAGCTTCATCGTTGTGTGTTTTCTCTAACACTCAAAATTCAAAACAGAGTAACAGACTATATCAATGCAGAAAAAAAACTGTGCAAAGATTCATTACATCACTTTATATGATCACCACAAAATATGACCTGTTAGGCTATCTTGGTCAAAAAACCTATCCTATTTGATTTTTGTATTTTAGAGCATGTAAGGGGATCTTCAGTGGTTTGTTTAGATAACTCAAAATTCAAAACAGAGTAACAGACTATATCAATGCAGAAAAAAAACTGTGCAAAGATTCATTACGTCAGTTTATATGATCACCACAAAATATGACCTGTCAGGCTATCTTGGTCAAAAAACTTATCCTATTTGATTTTTGTATTTTAGAGCATGTAAGGGGATCTTCAGTGGTTTGTTTAGATAAATTGTTCCGCTGTATTGTTCAGTCAAATGAGGCAAAAAATTTGATGTTGATGATTAGATCCTCATACCTGATTAAAATCCCCAGTGTGGTAAAGCACCACAGCCAACAGACTATATGCACCTGCTGTCATTCGATGATATGGACCACAGACTGAAACCAGTTTAGAGAGTGCCTTCAAGGTTTAAAGAATTCGTTACACTTCCGAGCTAATTCTAACCATTATATAAAGTCAACTCAGAGGGTGGGGGCAATGAATCAGAGTATGATTAACCTTAGTTCCATAATTAACAGCATCCTCCAATTTTCCTTTATCCAGGGAAGTCTTAGACGATTCCAAAAGTGTACGTCCATCAGCAGATGAGCAAGCAACATGCTGCATGGAATAAATGTTGTTAAAAATTCCCAAAAAGTAACACTTCCAGTTTCTGAAATGTTCATTAGCAGCATACCTTATAAACGGGCACCATGCTGATTATGTCCGATTTCTTGAACGGGAAGGGGGAATCCATATCATAGTCCCTTGGAACAAGTTCGAGTCCAACCTGGAAAAGAAATCAAGTATATAAAGTTAACCACATAATCAAGCCATATAATTCATTTGCATGAATAAGCTTACCTTGTGGCAAAGCCCACGGAGAATAGCAAACTTTCTAATCTCATGACGTACTTCATCTTTCCATTGCCAGTCGAACCTCTTCAAAAGGAATTTCTCGACCCACTTCCATTTGAGTTCATCATCATTACTTGCATCTGCACCTCCATTCTCCATAGGTGGTGTCCCTAGCAACACGTTCAAACATGAAGCAACTGATGAAGCCATATTAGCAATATCATCAACCGCTGCTACAACGGCCTGCAGGATGTGCTTGTAAGCTCGAACAACCATCTCATGAATACAGAGGGACTGAACATGAGGGAGCTTGTCCGCAAGTTCAACCTGATGAGGACAAGAGATGAACCAGAAGGAAATAGTGTTCAAAATTTATATATTATATTTGGGATTAAAAAATCATGAAAGAGTGTCTATGCAATTATCTTTGAAACTAATGCATATGTGTGCAACACTTTAATTAATGCACATGTACCATGATTTCATAGTATCTATATCCAGATTGGATAGCTAAATGGTTAAGAAGTAGATCAACAAAATGTGAACTGAAAACCATAATAGCAATCAGGTCCCTGAAGATCAAATAAAATACAGAAAAAAGAAAATTACCACACGGCCCAAAGAGGACATTTGCAAACCCCTGGTATGCATGAAATCTGTCAGCGTCCTTCCATCAACTGGTGATAGTTCAAGAGAGCCAAAATCAGCAACCTGTCGAGAAATTAAGAAAGAGGCGATGAGCAATTGTCACAGAAGGTTTAAAAGATTGGTTAAAGATTCGATCTGAACAATGGACTTACCAGTTTTGGGAGGGCAGTATCAGCATAGTATTTGTGTGCCATCTCAATTAGCTCATCAGGTGACTGTAAATATGGATGTAACCAGATAAATTATGTGTCAACATAGTCATAAGTCATGAATCAAAAGAATCTGTTTCTTTTTCTTCCAAAATTTGCATGCAAAAGATCGGCACTAACATAAATATCATCACGTGGAACTCTAATTTCCATCCTACCAACCAACATCATGAATAAAAGGCATTGGAGCAAATATATAATTCATTACAAAGGCACAAGCTGACCTTGAGGTGAAGACCAGTTTCTGATTCTTTAAGGCGCACATATGATGCTTCCGGAAGCAACTTTCTCCACATGATTTCTTTTTCCTCGTTTTTTTCAACTTCCTTCTTGCTTGCATCAGGACTGTTATTAGTGAGCAATTCCTTTTTTGGATCAGTTTTATTGCTTTGATCATCAAACTTCTTTTTAATATCCTTCAGGAGTCCACCATGCTTTCCAAGACCCTTTACAGCTAGCTCTTTCACTTCTTCATTCTTTTTCGACTCATTTTTGCCTGAAGCCTGATTTTGTAGGTGTTGCACCCAACAGGCACCAAGCTCCCATCTAATTGACTTTTCTGGTTTAGATTCTTCTCCCTGCAGCCTCTCTAAACTCTCACTTAGCACCTGCCTTACCAACAGCCTAGCGGTGTGTGATTCTTCTATATCGGCATTTTGAGGTCTTTGAACTGGGCTGGACAATTGGGGTGTGCTAGACTTGTGCAGCAGCATTCTCAAGCTAGAAATTCAAATCAAAGAACATGATGATCTATTTTTCAATGATCAAATAATTACATAATGACACCATTTGGACATGGCATATGAATAGCACGAATTGCTTTCTTTAAAGTGAGAAGCATTTGGTAAGTAAACGAACATAAACCAGAGTTGGCTGTGCTGACCTATTGATGTTCAATGCACTGGCTCCTCCTTCTGGATGGTCCTCAATGTCAATGTCCTGAGGAATGGAATTACCCTCCCAATTCACCTCAGCCGAAACTTTCGCTATGGCCTTGTACCCACAGTGTCTAACAACCACAACACCTAAAGTAGAAGTATCCTGCATAGAGAGATGATATCATCATCAAGACATAATTACTTCACATATTAACAAGAATGGTTAAAAAATAGAAGAAGAGAATTAACAAGTTACTGGACATACATGTACAGTTGCATTCTCATCTGCAGTTATGCCTTTAAGCAAGTTTCTCTTAGTTAGTTCTTCATGTGAAATTCCAAGAACCTGGCTACCGTCATTTTTGCTATCCAACTTTGTACTTGCATCTGGCATGTCTTTTGTGACACTAATAACTAGATCCCCGATTCTTTCTTCACGTAAAATTAAAGAACCAGAATTATTCGCAGATGGCCTATTGTTGTCTGTGAGATGCTTTATTGCAGCAACTGCTTTAAATACCGAAACGTCGACAAATAAACTATGAAGGAGAAAGGCTTTCCTATCTCGTAGCTGTCTCTCTTCCGGCGTTTTACATGGCATTGCTGCTAAAATAGCAAATTCTTTTGCCCACGGCCGGTAGTCATGCTTTCCATCCCGTCCTTGTCCACCACCATTTCCTCCCCAGCTTTCATCTTCGACTGGAAGTGGAGGAAATATAGATGGGTTCTCAGCAACAAAAGAGGGCACAAGCCAAGTGTTTGCTCGGAAACCGTATGGAAGATTCCCAAACTGAAATAACATAAATGTCATCACCTAATCTGGTCAAGAATCCATTATGGGTAATAAGTGCTAAAATTACTCACTTTATTGTGCTCGGTGAAAGCTTTCATGAGAGACTTGTATGCCTGAGAATATAAATAAACATCACATATTTAGAACTTCAGATGAAAATCACCTTTGAAAAGATAAGAAAGAAGGAATACTGGGGAGAATTAGCATGGTACGATAATTTCTTGAGAAAAAAAAAAAGGACGCGACAAAATAGATTCGATCTTTCACTTACAGAATCAAAAATTCTGCTTATCTGCTGCAAAAGGCCAACTAATGAATGACTCAAAAGAATACGCTTTCCAGCGGTATAAAAACCTTTCCGAGATGCAACAATTGTTGTTGGCTTCCCACTGCAAATCCTTACCTGAATTCAAATTTAGACAAAAATCCATCAAACATCATGTCATCTGCATAGTGATAAAAAAATAAATAAATAAACACCACAAATGAGTTCCAAAATGAAAGAGAACAAAAGCATTGTTGCTAATGAGTTTAAGATGCTAACATCAATTTGAAATAAATCCTCATCTGTCTTATCGTCAAGATATGGTCGAGTTGATCTTCTAATGTCTGCAATATACGGAGTAACTGATTAGCAAACAAATAAACAAACACTTCTTTATTGTTATCCACTAGTCATGATGTATACTTCTTTATAAAGTATGAGCACACTTTACAACTGCAGCTCATGCATGAAAAACTTCATGAAAACAGATAGGAAAGTAAATTATAGTACATAGTAAAATTTCAAGCACAAAAAACTTACATTGAATGGGTGGAGTGAGGTGAGAGAATGAGAAGAAGTCATAGAACTGTCCGAGCTTCGGTGGAGGGTACATCATTGCCGCTACCGTGTCGCCTTTCTCCGCTGAGTCCGATGCGGTGGCAGGGGCGGGAACCTCAGATTTCCCGGGCTTGGCCTTCGGCGAAACAGCGGGCTTTCTGTCGGAGGCTTTTGGCTTCGGGGAGGAATCTGGAGCTGCATTTTCCGAACTGGATCCGTCCGATGAACCGGATTCTTTTGGGCCTGAATCCTTGGCTCCGGTTCGTGCTCCAGGTTTGGGGGAATGAGATGAACCGCCGAAGAACGTTGTGCATGCAACTATGTCTAAAAGTCGTCGGATGTGAGCCACAGCCTGCTCTTCCGTGTACTCCTCTGCATGAAATTGCAGGAATTTTTTAAGACATCATTCCAATATTGAATTGACACATTCATATATTATTAATTCATGCATTGATACATCAAAAAAATTTTGAAGAATTAAATATTAAGTAAATAATAATTAAATATCAATTGAATAGAATTTTAAAGGAAAATGCTGTACAATATATAATACATTACAAAATGTTTCAAAATTGTCAGATATATATATATATATGATCTATAAAAAGCATTTAAATATTTCTTTTCATTTAAAGAATGCTTCAATTGTTCATATTACTGGTTATAGCTTTATAACCTATTCGATTAAATTAAAAGAAAATTTAAAAATCAATTATTATATTATATACACGAATAATTTATCGTGATCATAATGTTTACACCACAAATATTAATTTGAAAATTGTAAACATCATACAAAGAATAAGTTGGTACTCAAATGAATCCATTATAAATAAATAACTAAGTAAATAAATAAATAATACCTTCGACAATGGTGAGGTGGCAGGGCTTGAGAGATACAATCTCCACTGTATCTTTTAATCTTGCTCCTCGAACCTGAACCCCAAAAATGAAAAATAAAATATAATAAAAGTAAAAATAAAAATCATTAGTTACATGTATTATATATCTCCCTGACTTAGGTTTATTGTTATTATTTATTGAGTGATAATTTTTACATACTTAAAATCCGTTCCAACTCTACTATTTGAGAATTTGTTAATTGAGTTATGAATATATATATATATATATATATTAAAAAAAAAAGAAAAGAAAAAGAAAAAAACTATCAATATTCGACATTATCATTTTCAAATAAGTTCCTTCAATTTTTTTTTTTAAATTTCTATTTTATCACCAATGATATGTGTCAGGGTGGACCTAATTATTAACCACTTTATGATTTATTTGTTATTTTGTGTTTGGGAGCTCCACAATCTAGCTAGGTGCCTTTATTGATCAAGAGTTTTTAAAATGGTGCCCAATATTGACTTGGTGAAATCAAGTTTTTAAAAAGAAGTCATATCCCTAATACTGATATTTTCTCATGTCACAAGCTACGACATTATATGTATAGAAATTTGAAGACAATATAACACATGCACATAGGGATATTGTGGCCAGAAATACCATGGTCAAAGTAATAAAGGCAAAACTCAATTGGTCAAAAAATTGATCAAGATATTTCATGATGAAATTAAATACTAATGCTTCTATGCTATTCCAAATAAAGATAGAAATATTATTTTGAAAAGAAAATGGAAAACGTTCAAATTGTGTGGATATGGGTGTAGTTCAAACTTTTGGTGATTATTCAAACCAAAAACAAAAGAAAACAAAAAAAGTTTTAGTGAAGAACACCCACATTTTTAGCATGATATGAGGCATAAAAATACACTTCATAATAACTACTCCAAGTCAAGACTAAGGATAAGATAAAAACCTGCCCACGCTTATCTCAGAAATAAAACCTAAAATGGCATACATCACATATTTCTAAGCGAATTATAATATTTGTTGTACCATATACATATATTTAACTTTAATTTGAGAATTTCGTGATCATGTCACTCATATGAATACATATTTGAGCAAAAGGTTTGGGAAATTTATGATGACACTTCCTATATTAGTTCAGTTCTAACAAAAAGATTAACGAAATTTGTATAACATTACAATTAAATCCCTCAAAAATTAAAGCATATTAGATTGGCAAAGGTTTACTTGTAATATTTTAGTTGATAGATTAGAGGTCTAATTATAACATTATATTTTTTGAAAAACATTAAATAAATATTTATTGTTAACATAGTCTTTTTAAATTTTCTATCAACTAAACTAATAATGTGAAATGTAATTATAATTTTTACATGAGACATTTATGTAATTATCTCTAAATTTTATTACCTCATCCTAAGGAAAGGAACATGCAAAGATCTTTATCATGTATCTCGTGACCTAATTTATGAAATACCTTTTATAGACCAATAATGCATAACTCTCAACACTTCCTATTCATATATATATATATATGCATCCATGCATAATTAATAACATACGTACATGTGCCATTAACAAGTCTAGCACCACTTATTTTTTGGGCAATAATAGTTGTCTCGTTAGACAATAGGCCCATTTTGTTTGCCACTAGAGGACCCAAAAAGAAAGGGTACCAGGGTCTTTTCACCTCTTCTTTCACTTTTTCATAGACATAGTGTGGTCCTGTGGAATAATAATTGTGTGATGTCTCACGAGTGTTGTTTTCCGATTTGTATCCCAATAAGGTACCGAAAAATGGTGGTCCATAAAAATCGATTTTCCAGAGTATTAGTTTCGCCATATTGTAAATATGGGCTCAAAATAGGATCTATTTATTTAGTGCAAAAATCTTAATGACATTGCCAAATTTTCTTTATAATCATATATAGTAGGTTAGTTGAAATATTTATCATTCATGATTAGTACGTTTAAATTCGTCAATAACCATGTAAGAAGAACTATCATAATTTAGAGTTTATTTTAATGTGATATACTTTCTATTTCATCTTTGATATGAAAACTTATATATTCTGACACGTTATCTTTTAAAAACGAATTAAAAGAATTAAACTCCCGTCAATACTTGAAGTCATTGAACACATTATCCTTCTAGGTAATTTTTAAACAAAATATACAGGTAAAAGATTAGTATGTTCTATATGTGTCTTGTTAAAAGTCAAAAGGTCAGATGAGTTTTTTGAAGGAAATTAGAAAGAAATGATGTAAATATCCTTTGACAAATCATATTAAAGCTTCATATTAAGTTTTTTATTATTATTCACGTGAAGTGTAAATTGCTTCAATGATTTTAAATTATTGAAGTGAAATGATTTTAAGTTATTTCTGGAATGTAACAATCTAAAGAGAATAATTTTGAGGGGATAAAATGTCATTTACTCTTTTATATATAAAAAGTAGAGAATTATCTCAACATCTCCTGGGTTTTGACGTAATTACTTCTTTTTTTTAAAGTTTAAACAATTATTATTACATCATCCTTATTGTTATTTCAACTTATAAATAATTACAATCACATCTTATGAAAATTTTGAAATATTCAAGTAAATTTTTTGGACAAGGAGGTTAAGTGAAATTATGCATTAGCTTTGGGTATATACTTGTGATTACACGTCAGCTGAATTAAATGTAAGAGGTGTAACAAAAATTTTTTAGACCTTAAGGGGTTCTTAATAATTGTGCCAAACTTTAGGGGATGCACATGAAATTATTCCTACAAAAAATATATTTAATAAGTAATTAAGTTAATAATTTTTTATGTTTTATTTTTGATAAATAAAGAAGAAGGAAACAATAGTCACCTGTCACCATAAACACTAACTCTGTCAATATAGCATCTTCAAAACACTTAGTATAGTTCACAAAATTAAGTATTAATTTTTACTTGGACCAAAAAGTACTCAATTAATAAATGTGTGAATAAATACGAATACCTTTTTTTTTTTTTTTTTTGTAAGGGAATAAATTCGTACACTGAATTCAAACTTGATACTGAAATTATTCCTACGTCACCAACCTTGGCTGTAATTAAATTAATCAATTTAGATGTTGGTTTTCGAACATCTTGGGATTGTACCAGCAGATGCGATTCTGACCCAAACAATGAAAATGACGCGACAGTGTGACGGTGCATTGTGGTAAGATTTGGTCGGGACCAGACGGACACATAACAAAAGCACGAATTGTATAAATAATAATAGTGGGGTTACCTCATGGGACAAGGAGTAGTTGGTCAAGTGACACGTGTCGACGTGGACGGCCAAAAGTTTCCTCACATCTAAGATCCTGTCCGTTGATATTCCCTGCAATTCGATACAATTGTTGCATCACATGGACGTGCTATTAACCAAAAAAATCACTGCAAAAGACTTGCACTTCAAAAATGTTACAAAATTAGTGGTAAAATATCAAGTGATAATTTATTTTTTTTGGCCACAAATGATATTATTTAAATGAAATAATAAAAAATTACACTTCAAAAATGGTACAAAATTAGTGGTAAAATATCAAGTGATATATTTTTTTTTTTGGCCACTAATGATATTATTTCAATGACAATAATGTATTACTTGATAATTAGTTACATACGTACAGAGTAACAACAGAAATTATTATTATAATTTGTGACAAAATTCTCATTATTATTCTATTATCACTATATATCTGTCATTATTAAGTTTGTTAAGATCATTGTTGTGAGAAAATAAGATTTTTTTATCACCTATTATATATAATTAATGATAAGTTTTTTATTGACACATAATATACTATCACTAATTTATTTATTTCTTATACTGAATTGTTATGCTCAAAAAGGGAATTGATATCGTTCATTTGCTTCACAAACTACATATGGTGAAGTTTTAAATATTTTCTCTCAAAAATATATGATAACAAATTTTTTATTAACATATAATATATTATCACTAATTTTTTTATTTCTTATACTGAACCATAAAGCTCAAAAAGGGAATTGATATCGTTTTACACATTTGCTTCACAAACTACATATTGTGAAGTTTTAAATATTTTGTCTCTCTCAATAAAAAAAAAAAAAAGAAAAAGGTTTCAAATATTTTGACACTTTAAGGCAAAAATAAGCTTGGTCATTTTTTGATACATCCTATGCTGTAACTGAATTCAATTGCACCATATTATATAAATAATTACTGTTAGTAGTTACAGTCGCAGACCCATAAAATTCTACCTTTTCTCTTTCCAATTTTTTATTAAATATCTCCACCAAACACAGTACAAGTAGATTGTGGGGCAATTAACTCTAGAGTTATTTTAATTAAGTTCGTAATGTACAACGCTTATTTATTTGTTTATTTCTACCTAAAAAAATAATTGTTGTACTTCCCACATTCATGCCTTTGGATCATTGGTCGGAAAATACAGACTAATAAATAGGAAAAAGGTGGTTATGGATTTCAACCAAAATGCAATTGGATAATTTATTTGAAGATATTAGGTGTGATAGCTATATGAATGAAAAGTTTATAAGTTTATAGTTTTCATACGTTAAAAGATGTTTTTTCTGAAAAATATGT
Organism: Handroanthus guayacan; assembly: GCA_014898755.1. Classification (NCBI taxonomy): domain Eukaryota; kingdom Viridiplantae; phylum Streptophyta; class Magnoliopsida; order Lamiales; family Bignoniaceae; genus Handroanthus; species Handroanthus guayacan. Next base: position 746,011 of record JACFYI010003566.1, on the reverse strand, counting down.
ATATTTTAATTGTTTTGAAATGGTTGATTACTTTATGTTAAATCAATTTTGAATTTGATTAATAGTATAATAGGATAATATGGTGGATATAGAAATGAATGGAAATAAATACTATTTTTATTTGTAATTGGAAGATAAATAAGCAAATAAATTCTAGTTTCAAATAGTATAAATGTGAAAATATCTCGTGAAAATACAACCAAACCGGCTCTATATTTTGATTTGCTTTTGGGTTCTTTGGACAATATACTTTGAGAATAGGGTTGGAAAATGTCTTGAGAATGAACTAATATTTAGTATTATTTTGAGATAATAACAAATTTTATTGTATATGTTTTTTCATAATTCTTTTTCAAAATAGTTGTCTGTGTCACATTATTATAATTATATGTTATTTTTACAGTGGTTTAATAATTAAAAAAATGTAAATTATATTATATAAAATATATATATCTTTTGTTGATGTAATGGTTTAATTGAAATGATAAAATAAAATTAATGATATTATGGAAGAAAAGTTTGAATTTGAAAGAAATCCATTTTTGTTTTGAAAGAATAATATTCGTTCTGCCAAAATAAATTCAAATATTACAAAGTTTTTTATATTGAGATATTTGATTTGGCACATAAGCAAAATAAATCAATGTCACGCTTAACCCCATGAAATTTCATCTTCAAACCGAATACTAAAAAGCTTCTCATTTTAACACATGTTACTCTTAATTATTTAAATTTCATAATAATCTAAACTGGATAAAATGCAATTCTTTAATATTTGTTAGTCTCTAGTATTAACATATAATATTTATTTCGAAATTCACAGTTCACTCTCAATTTAACCAGAGTTAGTTATGCAAATTTATACGATGACACACAAAGAATATTTTTTTTTTTTTAATCTCAACTCTCAAATTAATTAACAATTGGAGCAGTAATAATTTGTTCAAACCCAAAACCATGTATTATGGTCCCATAAATTGTATCACGCATAGTACATACCTTAAGTGTAACTTGTGACTCTTCTGGTGTTTCCACAGTAATCTCTACAACAGTAGGTAAAACTGCAAAAAATTATAACAAAAAAGAAAATAAATCAATTTTTTATATTATTATTGCAGAAATTTTGTCAGCTACTTTTTGTTGTATTCATCAGAAAAATCAAAGAATTAAAGAAATAGATAAAAATGCAAAAGGGCCCAATGAAAAACATGCACCTCAAATTATATTCAACTGTATCATAATTTCATATCATAATTTCAAGAAGAATATTAAACTAAAACAATAGAAAAGGATAAGATAAAAAGACCTTTCTCTTCTTTCTTCTTCTTCTCTCCTTTGGCTTTGTGGGGTTTGGTTTTTCCAGTTTTAGGAGCCATTTTTCTGTGCTCAAACGGTGGGATTTAGTTCTTTACTGTTCCCAACCTCTAGGAACAATAATATAAATATGATAAAATATGCTACAAACCCGACTTACCTTGTAAAATCCTCTCAAGTTTGCAGTAAAATCTCTTTAAATTTGACAAATATATGAAATGTGTACAAGAATGAACATGAAGAATAATGAAAAAAGCGAGGAAAATGTAACCAAAAAGAAGGAAAAATATTGATATATTCACATAGCAGAGAAGTAATTAGAATGCGTGAATATATATAACAAAGTCCGACACTGACTTTATACGAATTTGATGAGGTTCATGAAAGAAAAAGTGAAGCAAAAAGTGGGGGGCGCCAAAAGGGTAATGTTTTAAAGAGACAGTGTGTTGTAAAATTTTGTGAAGTTAAGAGGATTGTGAAAAGGGGATTGATTGGCGGATAGGATAAGGTTTATATCTTTATTTTTTTTATTTTGTGTTAATATTTTGTACGTACTCAAGAAGAATGTAAGGCTATCAATTTGTGACCTTTCATTTCTCTCCTTCATCCACAAATCTTTATCTGTCTGTCAATCTTGATTTCTTTCCACTTGGGATAGCTTATCATTAGGGACTAGAAAGAGCCGCTGCTTTAGAAAATCTGTTATAAAAACAGGGGTTAGTTACGTCAATTAATATAGCGTGTAGTTTGAAAAATTATAATAATATCTATTGTTGTTAGTTCATTTGATTGAAAACTTATCGAAATTTTTATAGGTTCCAAATAAACAGTTGAGAAATAATATATTGATTATAATATTATAGCATAGCTAGACTTGTATTGATCTAACGTGCTTAAGTTTTTAGGGACCTGATCTAATTTTAATGTTAGATGTTTTGTTATACTTTTTAATTTTGTTAACTGAACTAACTGTCAAGGATGCTATTGTAATCTCAAAAAGTGCAGAGATATTTTTGTAATTAAGCAAAATTTTCAAGGGTGTTCTTATAAATTTCCTCCCTGAAAAAAAAAATAATGGCATAATAATTTTGTGGGGACTGAAATGCACTATAAAATATTTAAACAATTGTAACAATTAAAAGTTAATATTAATAGGAAATAGTGATGATAGAAAGCCATTTGTAAAGCCTTAATCACGACAATAATACATAGTTTTTTGGGGGCTTGTGGAAATCTATCATGATATATATTCGTGATAGATGTTTTCACTTCGATATAGATAATAACAAAATATTTTTTACCACGTAATTTTGGATTACTGGCCATCGTTTTATTAATTTGAATTATTAATTACAAGGCTTGTGGAAATCTATCATGATATATATATTCGTGATGGATGTTTTCACTTCGATATAGATAATAACAAAATATTTTTTACCACGTAATTTTGGATTACTGGCCATCGTTTTATTAATTTGAATTATTAATTACAACTTCCACTATTATTATTTATATTTTGATTGTTAAAATTCATGTGACTTGGTGTACTGTGTTTGGCTTCGTTCCTGACATGAGATGTACTTAGTTGGATGTAACGATAGATTTCGCACGCCTAGGTTTAAGCCACGTCTATCGTGTTAGATATGGGTGCTCGGCAACTTCACATGGGGATGGGGCGTTGTGGATGGTTAGTTTACTGTTGCTTTCTATTTTGTGCTAATATTTGATTTTAAACGTTGCGAGAATTGCAAAAAGACTCCCTGTGTTACCCATAATTAGCATTAAGACTCCTGTGTTATTTTTAATAACTTAAATCTCCTCCCAATTTTTTAAAATTAGCTGACGTGCCCCACATGCCATTTTCCTCAAAATTTTTGTGTTACTTGACAAAAATGCCCCTGTGCATAATAGAAATTGAAAGCCAAAACCCCCTCTTTCCCCTTGGATTTCGTCTGGCATTTTCGATGTAATAAGAGTTGGATTTTTTTTTTCACTAAAAATATGATGATTTAGTGCTTTGAGAAATATATGTCTTGTCATTTTTGTGAAAAATAAAATAAAATTTATATATTAAATAAATTATTAGAAACCTATAAATAAATTCCCATCATTTGACTCAATATAAAATATATCAATTTATCATAAATTTCTGAGAAAAATATATGTATAAATAATTTAATATGATCTTTAATTTCAATTAAATTTTAATTTATTGATTTAATCTTAGACCCCAACGTTTTAGCATTTATCTATACAAAAGTGGCTGTGCCGGATTCTTATTGAGCAAAATATATCATGCATATAAATGTATATAATGTAAATATTTGCGAATATGAATATGTATATATATATATATATAAGTGTAAAATTTTGTGCTATTTGCATCATTCAACAATCTTCAGAAAAAAGATTAACTACATCAACTATATACTCTATGAGAAATTTATTTTAGATAATCGTGAATAAAATTATTTAATTTGAAAGCGATTGTTTTTAAATCATTTTAAATTTAATAAACTTGATAAACAAGTGCAACCATAACTCCATAAGTAGACACGCTAAATATGTACAATCAGAAATCTAACAATTGCACTTTCCAAAACTTATGGCTTGTTAAGATACTTGTCCCGTCATATTGAAAATGGATCTCGAACCGGCCTCATCCCAAAGCGACTGTTATGAAAATCAATTTTGATTTATCCAGTTTGACTTATTCAATTGAGAATAGGTTGACTTTCCTGGTCAGTTTGCTCAATAAAACTAGTTGATGTTCGAACCGATCACAAGAGATAAAAAAAAACCAGAAAAATTGATGTATTGTTTGAACCGTTTCTTCTTTTTTGCATTTTTATTTGAATTTTTCGTTCATTACTTTAATTATTACTTCAATATTTTTTTAAAAAAAAAAGCAACTTGTGAAAACTATTGTGCTAAACTATTAAAAATTTAAAATTTGTATTCTCATTATTTTGCAATTTTTATATTGTTTGTACTAATGTATAAATTATATTTTTATATTATATATACTTATGACATCATATCGGTTGAATCAGTAGTTAAATCGTTTGAACCAATAACACTTGTAATCAATAGGCTACTGATTTTAACTTCGATCTAGTTTTTAAATCATTGTCCTAAAGAAGGTCAAGATTATCTAAAATTATATGAGGAGACAAGTACTTACAGATTTAGCTGATTTTAGAACCGATACGGGATTCTAACACGTTGTTCCATTCCAGTCATGTGCATTGTCCTCCCCTTCTTATGATGAGGTCATAGTTTAGCGATAATGAATGACATTCAACTCCTCGTTGTTCTTATTCGGACCACTTAATAAATATGAGTAAATGTACTTCGTGTGACACTGTAGCTGATGTTCGCAGACAAATGCATTAACATTGGTCCAAACTTGATTAAAGTTGGTGTTGTAAGGGCATCCTTATTAGGAGGAACTGTTTATTAAATGAAGGAAAGTAGTATGTACTTGATAAAATTTCTGAACTTGCAATAATTGGTGACAAAAGATTTTTATATTTGCTGTTTTCTTATACAAACTGGATATTTATGCACCAGATGACAAGTCCCTTTTTCATAATTATGATAAAAAGTTCGAATGATTAGAACTGATGTAATCAGCTTTGAGATTTTGTTTACATAACAACTCAAGTTAGCTCTTGGAGACAAGAGTGAAGATGAACCCTGTTTGTTCTATGTTGAAAGAGTCGGGGGAGTTGAGACAGTTGATATTTTGAATCACTTATTGTATTTTTAGGATAGAACCTGCCACTAAACGCATGTTGGTGGACAATACTTCAATACAGTTGTACTTCTATATTGACTCATTATTGTTGACATCCTGTGCAAGAATCATACATTCAAACTCTGATGTAAACTCAAATGTCTTAATGCATCAAAATAATGTCCCACCACAATCCATTTGAATTCACAACAATATGGTTACATTAAAGTCCTACTGCATCGAGTATTATCCTACCAACATGTACATATTTGGCGGAGAATTTTGCCCTAAAAAGGCAATTCGAACAATGAAATGAGCGTTCAATATGTCAATTTTTCGAGATAAGAGAAGTGAAACAGTATTTCAATTTTCTCAAATCCACATCTCCGCACACGGGGGAAAACACTAGTTATCATAAACAGATCATTCCTCGTTTTCCTTCTTTGATAAGGAAAATATAAGAAAGAGACACAAAGGGACTACTAAAAATGCTGCAGCTTTGAGCAAATCCTCCGTCTCTCTTGAAATCACACCAATTCTTGACCAGTCACCACTATACCTGAGAATTAAACATCATATCCCCATAATTAGACCAAAAACTGATCCAAGTAAAAAAAAAAAAAAAAAAGGAAAGAAAGAAACCAAGAAGAAGAAGCTGATGATTATGAATTTGTAGTATATTTATAGCATATAAAGAGATTTAACTACCCGGCATCGATGAATCCCAATGCAAAGACTCCAATAGCAGACTGAATGAGAAATTTATTAGGAAGTTTCAGTGGAGATAAGGCCCTGTTTGCTGTACTTGAAATTTCAGAAAAATCCTTTTTCTTAGCCAATGTCACGAATGGTTTTGTGCCATTTTTGTTAGAAATAAGACAAGAAAATATGTTGCAACAGATAAGCCTGCCGTCTGTGATGAACATTTTCTGATTCTGAGACTAAGTCTGAAAACTCTTATCTATATTTCATGAGTGGCTGCCATACGCCCACAAGAACAAAGACAAAAGAGGCTGCAGTATAGCCATTTTCAGGAATAAAAATATAAATTGTGAATTTTTGTTATGAATTTCTAGGGTGTCTTGGTTGATGGAATTTTTTTTTTTTTTTTTTTTTAGAAATAATTACATTCCGTCAATACATCAATATAAATAATTCAATACATTTAAAGATCAAAATACATTAACAAAGACAAGCAAGCTATAATGGTGCAGGGTTATTTTCGTCACATCTCACCAGCATCTCGGTGGAATATTCCCTTTGATTCCATCGGAAACAGTCAAATATAGCAAAATGTAAATTTTCGAAAGGTTCATATGGTGATTTGGAACAAAAAATAGTTTGGTATAAAAACGCTTGTAGTTCAGGGGGCAAAGTGTAATTATCCCATAATTATATATAAAGTTATGTGCAAATGCAGAAAGTTTTCGGATGCCAATATTTCGAATACAAATACTGCTATATCCATGTTCAATTTTTTAGTAATAGATACAGATCGAATACATTCAAATATTTTCAAATAAAGATAATATCCGATTGGTATCAAATATAAAATATTCATTTTCAATATTTAGTAAAATTCAAATATGAACATCCGCAATTGGATTATAATTAAATATGGACACGGATTTATTAATATCCACATTCTAATATTAAACAAAAGTATAAAGAAAACCCCCTCTCTTTTTTTTTGTCTTTTTAATCTTTTTTCGTTGGGTGAGTTTTCCCTTACCAGAATATGACATCCGAATTAAAACGTAGGACAAAAGAGTTACATCCCATGGCCCAGATTACCGATGTTTTGGGCCATCATGGGCCTCAGATAGGCAGGCATGGGGCCCAGTTATCATTGTGAGCCAATTAGTTTAGCCATTTGAAGGTGACATGCCACCACAGATCAGCCCATTTATCCGCCAGTCTTTGAATTCTGTTTTAATTCTTTCCCCGTCAAAGATTTTATCCTTTAATTTTGGCACGTTACTGTGCTAAGAAATTTATAATATAAAATAAATTTTATTTATTTGTAATATTTTTTTTATATGTTTATTTTTATTTTTTAGCTGAAAGAAAGCTAATTATAATATACAAAGTGATTTCTACATGCACTGTCGAAGGAAGAGGAGGAGGAGGAGGAGCACTTCAGACATTTCCTAAAAAGAATTCATCTGAGGCATTCGAATACATAATTCATTTGAATAAGGGATGATTATCTCAACACTCATGAGAATAAATTTAATTACGTAAACACTCTCTATGGTTTAGAAAATTATAAGACCCCTTCTAAGGAATAAAGAAAGCGTTCGCACCATTATAATTAGTTCTCATGAAATTTAACATATTAATTGAAAAATTACAAGGAATTTACTATGCAAGAGATTTACTTGTAATGTTTACACTAGTTTTATTAAGTTTTACATCCTTGAACTAATGATAGTTAGTATTATTAAATTATCCAAATCAAGAGTTTGTTTTGTCACTGGGCCAAACCTCAGGGGCATGAGGTCAATTCCCACAAGTGTGAAGGGCCATCTTTCTACGATATGGCAGCCAGCTCATAGAGAATTTTAATCATTATTGTACCAATTTTTTTATTGTTGTGGATGTATTAATGATGTACCGATTCAATGGATTAATATCGTTTCTAAAAAGTTCCTCACAATCCTGTCGGTAGGAGATTGAAGTCTGAAAAATTCAAGAATGATGCATATACTTGTAGAATTATGTAGAACCTATAGAATGATCTTGTAAAAATATCTCAAAGAATATTCTAGATATGTAATCATAAACCGTTAGATCAAGTAGATATCCATCATCCATTCAAGGGGTAGATAGCATAAATAGGTAGAAAGTTTCAATTTGTAATCCATCCAAGTTTAAATGAAGTATTTGAGCATTCTACAAAGCTCCCTTGTCAAGTTGACGGCATAAATGGAGCTTGGCGAAGAGCAATCAGCTGCGAATCATTTTTCATCCATTAAACAACTACAAAGTAAAATATAACATATGGATGGATATTTGTACAATTAAATAATTATAAAATCAAAATTCAAATTAAAGCATTAATTTGATGGATTTTTGTATTGCAGGTTAAAAGGAAATGGATGCTGGATTCTAATTTGGTGAAGATGAAAGTTGAAAAAAAGAAAATCGAAGGAAGGCAGCAATGGTTTTCATGCAGTAGCATTTTTGTTAATAAAGTTGCTAAACCAATTGAAAATGTATTGAGGCCATGGAAGTTAGTATGGGTTTGGGCCTTAAGCCCACAAGATTAATCTGTTTTAGTCTTCAATTTGTGGTAGAACACTCCACACGTTAGAATTACAGCTGGATTGTTAAGTATTGGATTTCATCCCCAAAGTTAGGCAAATAAGAATTAGCAAAAGTTTAAAGAATTAGTGGAATGATCAACAAACATTCCTTTTCATTTTACTCTCTCAAAGTCAAGTTTTCATTCTCCTAGTCACGCTGGCTGTTATGTTCCATCTCTATAATTTTGGGAATTTTGGGTCCAATCACTTTAGCAGATTAGATGTGTATAAATATGTAGAAGAATAAATGTGATCAAGATTTGGAAAAAAATTGGTGCATAAGTGTGGATGAGCTGATGGTTATGTGGCGTGAAAGATGTGAAATAAGACCTGATGTCATATGAATCAGAATAATGGGGAATTTTTTATTTGTTTTGATAAAAAAATGAATAAACAAAAATTAAAATGGAGGGAAAAAGGAAAGCTAACTATCCTATGTAGTCTAGGTTTCCTAGTTTGGAACACAATAGGAAAGTGCAATTCTACAGGATTGTTATTTAACGATGCTCCTATATAAAAAGATTCTATGCACATAACATTATGTGCAAATAGCAATTATATTTTTTCTCTCATATTTCTCCTATTTTCATATTTTGCAATGGTAGTTGCGGTTCAAAGTACTACAATAATGAAAAATTATTTAATGTCAGATCCAACAGAAATTTAATGAAGTGGAGATGACCTTAGAATCTTGGAGCTATGGTTGTAGATTGTTAGGTTCATCTTGAACCTTGTAAGGCACAAATCAATATGGCTTTATTTTAGAGATTATTTCAGCCAATGTAGGCGTTGCATTTATATGAAGATAGTTCATTTTCAGAAGCTAAACCTAATAGAAGATTTTAAAATTGATTATGTGGTCAATGTTGTGACGATAGAAATGTTAGCATTACATGACCGTTTGTGGAATGCAAAAATGTCAGGGGACTTGCATGTTAAGTTCAATCCGATTCAACAATTCCTATTTCCATTATTCATAGATGCAAGAAATGTCCAGACTAATATGTTGGTAGTTACTTTGATATCCTCACTAAAGTATTGTTTTTGAAAGGAGTTAAATTCATCTTCATTCGAAAAGAATACAATAGAGCAACTACTTTTTTGTCCAAGATCCTCAGCAGTGATGGGCAATAATGTTTTGGTATATTAGAATTGCCTGTGACGCTAAAAAGAATTAGTGTGACAGATGCTCTAGGTTTTATTAGTCTTTGATTTTATTTTATGTCATCCCTTAACTATGTCTCTAAATACTTATTTCACACAATTATTTAGAAAATAAGAGACATTGCTTAATTTGGTCTAATTCTTGTATGGGAAGATCCCTTAAAACCTGTTTTTACTAGGAATCCTGAGGGGAACAAACTTACTTTATGTTACCCCTAATGTTGAGTTTCATGAGTTTCAATATATGCTTATCTCTGATGCCCTATCTCATGCAAATAGATTATTAAGCTATGAAAAAGTGATCACTTTATGAGTTTTAGTGAAAGAGTTCATATTCAATTATTGGATTTTTTTTTTTTTTAAGAAAGTTTTTCGCAGCTTAAGTCAAGTTGCATAGGATGAGTTTATTAGATGATTCTCATGTCGACAAAATTCCTAGACTTGCTTGTTACCTGTTCAAAGCCATGTCCCATAAAAAGACTCCTTGAACATTAATTTGAATGAAAAACCTACATTGATCATCCATCATTTACTTGTATTGCTTTATTCTTTTATTCTAAGGCTAAAGTCTAAAAACTCTTATCCATATTTCTTGAGTGGCTGCAAATATGTCCACAAGAACTAAGACAAAATTGACTCTATTACAGTCATTTCCAAGATTAATAAACACTGTGACTTTGTAAAAGCAAATGTGTTCTAGGATGTTTAGGTTGATGGGAATTCAAAACATTAGTAATATTTTGTTTAGGTTGATGAGTTTTTATTTATTTATTTATTTATTTATTTATTTTTATTTTTGAGTTAAAAGTAGTGGGTTGTCCAAATAAATGACCCAGATTACCAAAATTTTGGGCCATCATGAGCTTAAGCTAGGAAGGAACGGGGGGCTCATATTTTCTATAATGGGCCTACTGGTTCGGCCATTCGTTACTGAAATTCAGCCACAATTCGGCCCATTTATCTGCAAGTCTTTGGGTTCTTTTTCAATACTCTTCTCATAAAAGACTTTCTCCTTTTTACTCTATATTTGCTTGTCTCATATTTATACAGCATTTTGAAATGTCCAATTTGTATGCTAAAAATTTTATAATATAACATAAAATAAATATTTAAACTAATATATATACATATGGAAGAACAAATGTGACTAAATTTGAAAACACTAGGTGGATGGTATTTATGGATGATATGATGAAATATTGTTGTAATGGGAGTAGGATAACAGAATTTCCATTTTTCAGTCTATCTTGGTTAGAAATGAATATAAAAAATCAGAATTAAGGGATGAAAAAAGGAAAAATGGAAACTATATTCCTATTTGGGTTAGGATTGCTAGGAAGTCCTAGGGGAAGCAGAATATATAGGATAGTATACTTCTACTAGGAATTGTCTAGAGCACTCATCAATGAACGACCGAATCCTGGAGCAGTGATAATAAACTGCGATGGAACTTTTAGGGCCTCGATCGATATGAGCAGATATGACTTCATAATTAGAAATCATTATGGGTGTTATGTTTTGGCGAAGGCTGTTCGTTTTCAAAATGTTAATATCATAGAAGACAATGTTGAAGCTTAGTACGAGATCATTGTTGTAATGATTGAAATTTTAGCAATGCTCAATGGTTTGCAACATGTGAAAAGGTTGGAACTCATGAATGTTGAGATTCAGTTGGATTCCAAAATTGCTGTTTCAATTCTTCATGGATGTGGTAAATGTCTGCGCTAGTGTCTTGGCATTTATTTTGATGTTCTAGCTGAGATATCGTTTTTCAAGGGGATTGAATTTGTGTTTGTGTATAAAGAATGCAATAAAGTGGTAGATTTCTTGTCCAAGTTCTTGAGTAGTGATGGAGAACAATGTTCCTGCATATCAAGATTGCCTGATATGCTAAAGAAGATCATTGTGGAAAATACTTTAGGTTTTATTAACATTCGGCTTTAAGTGTCATTTATTTCGGTTTTGAATTCAGAATAGTTTCTAGTTTGTGGGGAGAGTCTTTGAAATACTCTTTTTATTATAAGCCTGTGAATTTTTTGTTCCTTTGACATTGAATCTTGCAAATTCTTACTAGGAATCCTAATTATGAAGTAATACTTTTGTCTAATCCTGAGTAGGCATGAGTTTTCAATTGCTGTCAGCATTAATATTTGTGCAAAGCCACGTTCCAAAAAAGGACTCCTTAATGTTATATTTTCTGAGGAAAAATCTACATAGATTATCCATCTATCATTAAGGGTAAAATACACTTTGCTCCTGTACTAGACTTTATATAACATTAACACCCTACAGTATAAAATCATCACTTAGTCAGCAGTTAGTTTGGTGAATTTATTACCAAATTAACCTTCTTACTCTTATTCCACGATGCAAGCTCCAAATATTTCAATATTTTTTCACCATCCAATCCACAGTTCAAAATTTTGTTCATTAGTTTTCATCATTCAAGTTTTTACATTGTTTTTTTTTTTTAAAAAAAAAAAAAAACTTAGAAATATTGAATTATTTACGAATTCAAAGTCCTCATGCTATTTATGTCAATTACTTTTTAAGGTATAACTACATGTATCTCCTATACTGTATTATTACAAGCAAATACCTATATGACGAATCTTGTCACATTTCGGGTCTGGGAATGTATGACCCACAAGTAAGACTATATTGACATTATCTATTCTCCTTGTATTCTTTGCACTCATACACGTTATTTATTCATGCATATTTTCAACTTCAGTCATTCAAAATTTTCATATCCATTTTTATTACAAATCAGATGAACTTAATCTATATGAGACTTAAGTCCACTACAAATAAGTAATAATAATTGAGTAAGATATTTAATTAACTACAAATAAATAATAATAATTGAGCAAGATATTTAATTAACTTATTTAATTTATACAGATATTTGCTTGCAACAAGACATTATAGGGGATACAAGTATTAATATCTTCTAACTTAATCAAATAATGACTTGATTAACATAAATTATAACATGAAGAGTCCTTTTCCTTTTGCTCGTCAAAGATTTTATCCTTTTTGATTCAATCTCTATGCTTGTCTTATATTTATACAGCATTTTAACACGCTGAACTTGTATGCCAAAAGTTTTATAACATAAAATAGAATGAAATATTTACATATAATATATATACATTTGGAAAAACAAATATGATTAAAATTTAAAAATATTATGGCGCTTTAGTGTCCACATGGCACGGATAACCGGAAATTTCCTAGTTGTAATGGAGCAGGACAACTGGAAATTTCCATGTTGTAGCCTATTTTGATAAAAAATAAATATATGAAATGAAAATTATTTTCCTATCTGGACTAGCATTGCTACGCAGTCCTAGTCGACTAAGAAGAGGATACCGTACTCCTATGGCAAATAGTAGGATTACTAATTTGCTATTACCATTTACCTATATATAAATCCACATCGGACACACATTTTACTGCCAACTGGGAACTGAATTCTCTTCCATTTCTTGTATTTTCAAATTTTACGAAGTCAGCCACCCACCAAAGCACTCAACAATGAATATTTGTCTATTGCCGATTCCCATTCACAATAAAGTGTTTTCAAGAATCCCAGGCCCGATTCAAGAATTCAATGTATGTGATATTCAACCAAAGTTTCTCACATGGCGACGACCGAATCCAGGAGCAGTTGTAATAAACTGCGATGGATCTTTCAGGGCCTCGATTGGTACCGGTGGATATGGCTTCATAATTAGAGATTATTATGGGCGTTGTATTTTGGCGAAGGCTGTTCACTTTCAAAAGGCTAATCTCATAGAAGACGATGTCGAAGTTGAGTACGGAATCATTGTTGTGATGATCGAAATGTTAGCGATACTCAATGGCCTGCGACATGCAAAGAAATTAGGACTCATGAATGTTGAGATTCAGTCGGATTCCAAGATTGTTGTTTCAATTCTTCATGGATGTGCTAAATGTCCACGCCAGTGTCTTGGTATTTACTTTGATATTTTGGCTGAGATATCATTTTTCAAGAGGCTTGAGTTCATGTTCGTATATAGAGAATGCAATAGAGCAGCAGATTTCTTGTCCAAGTTCCTGAGCAGTGACGGAGAACAATTTTTCGGTATATCAAGATTGCCTGATATGTTGAAAAGGATCATCGTGGAAGATGCGTTAGGTTTTGTTAACATACGACTTTAGGTGTCATTCATTTCAGTAAAGAATTTAGTCTGTGAAAGGAGAGACTTTGATTGTTGTAAGCCTTTGAATTTTTTGTTCTTTTTACGCTGAATCTTGTAGATGTAACATCATCTGTAAGTATTTCTTGATGTTCATAATGTAAACACTATTCTTTTGGTAGAAGTAAACATGATTTTGTTTTTCTAACTCTTTTGAGTGGATCTGTTCTGAATTTTTCCATGTGTAGAATTATATATACAAATCCAAACACGACTACAATTGTATAACCACAAATTTTAGGAGGATTTGAAGTTTCAAATGATGAGGAATCAAATTTCTATGAGACACAGGCTTTCTGCTCCAGTTGCGATTTGTGTTCTTAATTAGCACGTTCAGTAATTTGTCTTTTAAGGGACAAAAGTTTTGCAATAAATATAAATTGAGAGAAAAAAGATATATATATATGTATATATATTTTAAATTATCTGTAAATGGTGAAACTAATCTTAATTAATTTTTGAATCTAAAAATTTTTTTAATTAATTTTGAAAAATTTAAGGGCTGATAATAAAAGTTTGATTTATGAAAGATTCATCTGATGATTTAAGTAAGAAAGATTAGAGTTAGTATTGCGCTTATTTTAATGGTTAATGACAATTTGATTGATTTAAATTGTACGAGTTACTACAATTTCATTCTTCTTCGATATCTC